>OVBA01001320.1:391-45970 GCA_900406435.1 Lepidium aucheri
GTTGTTAATGGTGGTTGGAAATATTGAAGACAATGGCATTGTTGTAAATAAGTTGTTTTGTCACAAATATTTATGAATTTTCAAGTCATTTTCGGAATTTTAAAAAAAAGAAAAAAGAAAAATTCATGGGATGATTGAAATTATATAGACCCACAAGGTTATTTTAGTAAAAATTTTGGAGAAAGAAACATGGAGGTCAATTTTGCAATTGACCCCAAGAATTGAGTCATTTTTGAAAGAAGCCCTATAATCTAAAACAGTATTCTATTAATTTATTTTTATTTACGGGATATATTTTTGTTTCATTATAAATTAATTTTTAATATATTAAATTTATATATAATTAATAATTTTATATATATAAATCAAATCATGACAATAATCAAAAGAAAAAATATCACATACAAATATTATAAATAAATAAATATATATAAAATTTTCACAAAAATATAACAACAAGTTTTGTTTTTGTAAAGAAGACCCTGAACTTAGAGCCAATCTCACCAACTATTTCTCTCTTCTAATATTTCATTAATTGAATTTTTCATTGACAAAAAAAAGAAAAATATTGAAATATACATTTAAAAATTTTATACATTTTTCAAAATTGCCTATTTGTTACACGAAAAATAAAGAAATATATATTTAAAATCACCAATTTGTTAGACAAAATATATATATTCCTAATGTATTTATTCTATTTTAAAACCACATTAACCCTTGCCTAAAATTAAGTTTAAATGTTTCCTATCTTCTATATAAGTTTAATGTGATATAAATCTATAATCAATAAAAAGTATAAACACAAAAATACTACTAACAGTTCGAATTTATATTTTAAAGTATAAACAAATTTCTTCTGTGTTTATTTTATTAGGAAATAGCTTATAATATACCTAAAATAATAAAAATGTTTTATGATAACAGATTTATAAATCTAAATAAACATATATTTTAAAATATATATTAATCTTATTTTTATGTAATATATTAAAACTAAATTTCTGAATTTAATATATTGATTTTCAATAACTATAATTTTTTTAAGTTATTTATTTATTGGCAAAAAAGTTTTTTTCATTTATATTTAAATTATAAAACTTTTTTCATATTTATTTTTATAGGAAATAATTTGTAATATAATTAAAGTAATTATAATATTTCATGATAATGGGTTTATAAATCTAAATGAATACATGTCTCAAAATCTAAATGAACATATGTCTAAAAACTAAAATTAATACGGGTCTAAAAATCAAAATGAAAGTGGATCTAAAACAATAAATAAACATGTGTCCAAAAACCTATATGAATACAGATCTAAAAACCAAAATGAATATGATCTCAAAACTTAATGAACGCGGGTTTAAAAAAAATTAATACAAATAAAAAATTATGTACAAACATTGTAATGCATCAAAATCTTAGTAAATAGAGATCTGAAATATATTTAATATACAACACAAGTTATCGTTGTAAACTCATTTTATCTAGTTAAATATATATAAAATGAATAAAATTTGTATATACAAATCAAACCATGAAATAAAAAAAGAAAAACTAATATCACATATAATATGATAAATTAATATAAATTTATTCTTTATAAAAAAATTCCATGCATAGCACGAATAATCATCTAATATTCACATAAAATGATTCTATCTCAAAAATACAAACAAAAAAATATTCATTAATGAAAAAAATATCAAATCACAAAATAAAAGAAAAGTTTGGGGCTAAAATTAAAACATAAAAATTGGAGATTTTTTTTTTGTCAACATTGGACCACAACTCACCGATCCATTAGCCAAGTTCCTACATAATGTAGGCAATTAAACTCAATCCGTGAATGTACAAATGCATTTATTATTTAGTGGAGTTATTAGTTGCCACTAGATTAAAGACTACTTGCAAAATTAGAGAAACTTTAAATTACAAAAATTATAGATTATTTAACTTGTACGGATTTTCTTCTCAAATAAATTTTATGTCTAAAATTTTGGCCCAAATATGGTTTTTTTTTTAAAATTTGGAGAAACTTTAAAAACTGTATTTGGGCCAAAATTTAAAGCATAAAATTTATTTGAGAAGAAAATCCATATAATTTAAATAGTCTATAATTTTTGTAATTCATATTGAAATATTTGATGTATAATATGTGCAACACTATTTGAGAAAAAGTTACTTTTTTGTCTGATCCATAACCAAATTACCCTCAATCTCGAAAAAGAAATCCTCAGGTTGAAGCCTAGCAAAACAGAGCATATAGACAAAAGAATCTGGTATCATTCAAAAAGCAGAGAACACACAGCTAAATCCGGGTACTATATAGCTCAAAAATCACAAGGAAGCAATAACCTAACCGCAGTGGAGAGATGGACTCTACTAACCATATTCTATTCTTGTGTCCCTATGCTAGGAAAACATGGGAGCTAGCCCTGTTTGAGAAGCCTTTCATCTCTTCGAAGCGGGATCAGTTCTAGAAGGAGTTAAAGCAGCAAGAACTCAGAAGAATTTATCTTCAACCTGAGACGCTTTAGTGAAAAGGAGACCATCACCAAAGCAATCCGAGAAGCAAAAGAATGGAGTGTGGCGCAATCCGACATGAACCCAAACAACTATTACTCTCATCATCAACAACAAGAAGGTCAGATGCAATTAAGTACGACATCACGAACATGCAACACCGATGTTGCTTGGTGTGAACGCCGGCAAATGGCAGGTCTAGGAAGAGTTTGGAGAAGTGAAGAATCCCCAATGTATCTGGAGAGATCAGAGGTGGAGATGAATGTGAAAAGCCCTCTTATAGCAGAGAGTCTAAGTCTTAGATCAGCAATCTACGAAGCCAAAGAGAAAGGATGGAGAAGTGTGACTTTCCAATCTGATTGTCTCCTGCTAGGTCAGGCAATTGATTCAGGAACATATCCACCGGAGATCTTCGAAATAGCTGCAGACATCACTGCATTCTCTGCCTGTTTTCAGGTCTTTAATATTGTGTTCGTTAAGAGAAAGGAAAATCAGGAGGCAGATAAATTAGCCAAAGGTGCTTTAATTGCTGTAAACCAAACCGAACCATTTCTTATCTAATGAAAAAGAAGGTGCTGTGTGACAAAACAAAGAGCTAGGCAGATTTAAATTCAACAGCTGGTGCAAAGCTAGATTATGGACAAATCAATCGTCCAATGACTTTTTGGCAGAAAAAAATGTAATTTAGAAAAATTTACTTTCTAAATTTTGAATCTTACACAAACAATATAGATTAATTGAACATTTAATGACATAATAATAGTTTATGCATCATACTGGTTTTTTTTGTATTAAGTACGTTGAGTTAATAGGAGTCCAAATCTATTCTTAATTTTTTTTTAAATAGTATATATGATCGTAAATTTTTTTTTAAATAAATGTATAGTGGTTCTATTATGTATTATTTATTATTGACTTACATTTCTTCGATATGTAACATAATTATAAAAAAAAATAGGGACCTGTTTTTTGCAGAATAAATGATTTCTATATTACTCCACATAACTTGTGGAGTATGTTTTAGGGACTCTACATAACTTGACCAATACCTAAAACCAAAACTTAACCACAAAATATGAGGCAAAATATTAATGGACTGCACAAATTTTAATCAATGTCTATTATCTATATACTATTCCCTCTGTTTTTAATTAGTTGATGTTTTACATATTTCACACATATTAAGAAATTTTGTGAAATGACATTATATCCTTATTTATTACTTGATTATAAAAAATTAAAGAAGTGAGAAGACAAAGAAAAAAAATTAAATAAGGGCAAAATAAGAAAATTTAGGTCAATTATGCATTGAAAATGCAAAATATCAACTATTTAAAAACAAAATTATTTCCTAGAATATCAAGTAATAAAAAACAGAGGGAGTAGATGATTACCCGTGCAGTGCACGGGATTAATATTTATGTAATTTAATTATATAATTTTAGTTTGTTTTTAGATATATTTAAATTTTATTTGTTATATGATACACAATGTAAAAAATTAATATGTATTTATCGTTATTTTTATTTATTTATAATTTGTGATATTTGTCTTTCTTTTTTTTATTTTTTTTATTTTATGGTTTGATTTATGTAATTAATTTTATATATATTTGATATATTAAAAAAATTTATTATGATAAACGGTGTTGTACACAAAATATATTTTTCAGTCTATGTTATTTAAGTTTTGATGCATTACAACTTTAGTATATAGAGTTTTTTGACATATCTCATTTAGGTTTTTATACTCATGTCCAGTTAAACTTTTAGACCAACATTCATCAAAAAATTTAAACATGCATTCAATAGGGTTTTAAACCCGTATTCATTATTTTTAGATCTGTATTTAATTTTTATGTGTTATATTATCGATAACATACATATTTTATTTATTCAATTTTCAAGTTAAATTTACTACTATAAATACACATATAGTAGTATCAGCCATTTTTAATAATCTGGATTTAATTTTAAATAATCATATCATGCTTTTTTTTAAATTACACTTCAAACACAAATAAAAAAATTAGTTATAATTTATATAATATTGTGTTGAAGTTGATGATTATATATTATCTATAAGCTCTAGATTCACATTGTAGTAAATAATCTGGTCCTACAAAATTATTAGATTATATAAGTATTCAAACTGAAAAAGTGAAATAAATAACAAAATAAAATTATTTACCTTGATAAGCTAAATATTAAAAATTCCTTATGATAAAATGAATATTTGAAAGATTTATAATATGTTCTAATCTTCAAGACTAAATATTCTGAATTATACTCTCATTTTCTTTAAAAAAACTAATGTTGTTATATTAATTATATATCTATAATTACCTACAGAAACTACAGTTGTAAATATCTCTGCATTATGGATATTTTCTAATCATCCATCATTGCTACTTCTTCCACATTCTCATCATACCTATATTTCAAATTAAAAACACATAATATAAACACATAATCTCAAGAAACAAAGAATTAATTTAAACTTGAAATATAAAACGAATCTGTTAACTAAGCATTTATTACAAAAGTTATTGGAACATGATTTGAAAATGAAAATTGAAAATAAATGAATATTAATACCATAATTAAATGAAAATTAATGTCATAATTGAAAATAATTGATTTAATATTACCAAAAAACCATCACTAATATTTTAAAATACAATACCACTCAATCTAATATATTCAATGTTCTAAGCGTAATTCTGAAATACTTACTTGATCATAACCAAAGCCACCTCAATTGTTACTCTTTGGTAAAGGTTTTCTAGAGTCTAATAATCTTAACTTTACTCCTCCATTGAATTTCCTCTGTTTAAACACATCAATGGAGTCAAGAACTTTATTTTTTACTTACTCAAAAAAATTTAGTAATTTACTTTGAATGACTTGATTTTTGAATTTTTCTACTTATATAGAGGATGAATAATGAGTAAAGTTACCATAAAAATAATTGCAAATCACAAATAACTTATTACAAACACTTCAAAATTTTTTTACTAAATTTATATGATTTCGTTGTATTAAATTTATATGATTTTCTTCTATTTCTTGCTAGATACGAAGTTATATAATTTGAAGTTATAAAATTATTCTGTATTTTTATATATAATCTCTTTTTTTTTTTTACCAACTTAACTCATTCATAACAAATGATGGTGCCAATGTTGGGGAACAAAATCCACAAAAACCTGATTTCGAGCTAAGCCCCTAAAACGCCGGTCTAGGAAATCAGTTTTGTGGTTAAGAGCACGAGGGATGAGAGAAAGAACAAAAAACGAAATAAACTTCTGAGGCGAGAAAAGTCTTCAAGCAGCTCTGCGAACGCTGGTCACCCATCCGGATCTTCAATCATCTTCAGAATATCAGCACAGTCAACGGCAAAGACCACCTCCAAATAGCCGATCGAAGAAAGGCAAAGCATAGCCCAAAGAAGGGCCTCCATCTCCGCATGAAGAGGAGATAGACTACGGAAGATACCGCGAGCTCCAAAATTGGCAGCCTTGTGTCTATCAGAAAAACAAAACCAGCCTAAACCAGAGTGCAGCTCGCTATCCTTCCAGGATGCATCGACAAAACAACAAAAACCCGTGAATCCCGGGTTACCCTCCAAAGGCCGAGAAAGAATCTCCTGAATCCCCTGAGGAAAGGATTCCCCAGAAGAACTCACTGGAGCCTCAAGCCGAGCCACCTCATGGGAGTTCCGCCAAGCCCTTGCCTCCTCAACAGCATGACGAACCACCTCTCCAGGATCCCAATCGATATTCATAAATATCTTTGCATTGCGAGCTTTCCAGATAAACCACAGAATTCAAGGGAAAGCAAAAGCATCAACTTCCCGGGGCAGACGCCAGAAGAGATAATCAAAACTAGCATAGACAGAGGACTCTGGAAAACACCCCCTACGGAAGGGAATCGTAGATAAAGCCCACGACTGCAAAGCTGGAGGACAAGAGAATAAAACATGAGATATTGATTCTGATGGGTCTCCACAACGCGAACACATGCCCTCACAAGGGATACCACGTCTAGCTAAGTTAGGCTCCACCTAAACATGACCAGAAAGGGCTTGCCACATAAAATGTCTAATCTTAGGGGGACAAGGGATTTTCCAAACCTTGTTTAGCAAAGAATTAATAGAAGGACCTAGAGGAAGCGACAAGCGATTGATATTTTGAGAAGCCCAATAACCCGATTTCACCGAATAACGACCACTTTTATTAAAATGCCACCCCAAACGATCAGGCCGACTAAAACGAGAAAGAGGGATACCAAGAACCAGAGATGCATCAAACGGAAATAAAATTTGGCGAACAAGAGGGACTCTCCACTCTCGCCGAACAGGGTCTATCAACTGATCGACAAAAAGCTCAGGATAGACGGCGATAGCATGACCCTGAGCAGCACGAGGGAATACGTCAGGAATCCAAGGATCGTTCCAGACCGAGATAGACCGACCGTCACCTACACGCTTGAGTAACCCTGAAGAAACCAAAGCTCTAGAAGATATAATACTCCTCCACCCATAAGACGGAGCCGAAACATTACGAGGGAGCATCGGACTTGAGTTCCAAAAATAACGACCCCTAAACACTCAAGCAAATAAAGAATCTGGAGCACCCAAGAGTTGCCAAAGCTGCTTTGCCAATAAAGCCAAGTTAAAATCCTTGATCTAACGAGACCCTAAGCCCCCCTCATTTTTACCCCGAAAAAGTTTCTCCCATTTGACCCAATGAATACCAGACAAAGAACTAGACTTCCGCTACCAGAAATCAGCAATGGCCGTTGTATTTTCTTACAGAGACCTTTAGGGAGCCGAAAACAAGACATCGTATATGTCGGGATAGCCGAGAGAACTGATTTGATTAAAACTTCCTTACCCCCTTTAGAGAGGAATCGCGATGACCAAGACTGAATCCTATCCTTGATCTTCTCATGAATAAAACCAAAAACCTTCATCTTAGAACCGTCTAAACCCTCCGGAACTCCCAGGTATGAACCCATTCCGCCAACTTCATGAATACCCAGAATATTCTGAACTCGAGCCCGTTCCATGACCCCTACTTGATAACCAAATTGAATAGAAGACTTGGAAAAATTGATTTGTTGGCTAGAAAGACGTTCGTAATCCCTAAACACCCCGAGGACAGCCTGAGCTTCCTCAACGGAAGCTTTACAAAAAAATAAACTATCATTTGCAAAAAGAAGATGAGATACTGAAGGACTGTGACGTGCAATGACCAAACCAGAAATACGCCTCTGAGCTTCCGCTATCTTCAACTTAGCGATCAGAACCTCTGTACAAAGGACAAATAGAAAAGGAGAAAGGGGATCCCCCTGACGTAGCCCACGCTGAGGAACAATCCTCCCATAAGGAATCCCATTAATAAGAACCGAATAATCCACTTGAAATTCTCCCCTCTATCTGATAATTCTATTTGCTTTTTTGATTGGCAAAATTATAGCTTCCAAATAGATGATTTGCAGTCCACAAAACATAAAGTTTTTGGGTTTCGATTTATTGATGCTTTAATGTGTAAATTAAATGTCTTGTTATTGTTATATGGTGATTTCAAAACCTACTTACCCATAATTAGATTGATTTGTGCTTAGAGATCTATGTGCTAGGTTGAAGAAGAAGTTTTAGAATTTGAAAATTTAGGTTTGGAATAAAATATTGTGTGATTAATTGATGCATTGCTGGATGGTTGTTTTGTTATTGATTTGTTTAGAAATTGATTCAGAGTATACTCTTCCAAATTTCCAAAATTTTGACATTCTCAAACCCTTGTAGGAGAAATTGAACCTTCAATTTTTCTCTGTTGTGGTTGTTTGTAGATAATGGTTAGAACAAACCAATATAAGGTACCATCAAAAAAATTCAGGAGGTCATCTAACCTCAAAGCAGGATAAAGTTCTAGTATGTCTGCCTCAGATATGAGAGCACTTCTGCCATGACCAAAACCTCATGGTGAGCCATTTGAGAAGAACTTGGGTAACAGGTCTAGTCCAATGCTGCTTAAGCAAGACAACACGTACAAGAGGTATAAGCCAGAGGATGGACGGAAACCGTTCCATGGGATATTCTATGATCAATTGCTTAGGAACGATATGCTGCCTACCAAGTTCCTTTGTCCGACCATGATGGACAAGTTAGGCATTCTGGACGATGTTGTTGGGATGATAGAAAGGCTGGGTTTAGGTACTTTCGAATGCACTTCTTGACCACTGTACCCAGAGCCAGTGAGACAGTTTCTCGTTACCTACGATCTACACTTGGCTACAAACTCTCATGCTCTAGTATGGGCTGCATACCTCACATACATGCACAAGGGAGCGATGTACAAGATTCAAATAAAGAATATGTGCATGATTTGTGGGTTTAAAGAGGATTAGTTACCCTCCATCGATAATGCACCTAATGATGCCATGTGTCATATACTAGCCTAGAGAGGCTTTCAAGGTAAAGACTCGAAGCTTATACATATCCAACACCCTGAAGTTCGGATTGTAGCTAAGCTATTGGGCTCCACGATTCTGTATAAGGAGATCAACCCGGCTATAACGAAACCTGAGCTTGAGCTCCTACACCATGCCATTGATCCAGTCGTACCTGACCTCTATGGTGATAGTCCAACTCCTTAGTACACACCTCTCAACGTCAACTAGGGTTTTTTCTTCGCTAGGCTACTTACAGAACCTCATTTCAGAGGCACGCCTAACTCCTCAGTCGCAGAGACTATATGGAGTCTTCTTACGCCTATCTTCAGGTTCCATCGCCTGGATCTCAGTGCCACTCAGAGGATAGACATGATCAATGATGTGGGTCAGCTTTTAACCCAAAGCTATCTACTGCAAGTGCACAACAATGAAGTAGTAGTACTTAGGGATCATATCCACGAAGAACCAAGTATTTAAAAGAAACAGAAAATAAAAGTATTTAAATGTCCTGAGATTTAGGTGCAAAAAAGGAAAATTAGGTATTTGCTTTGGTGCTCGTTGATCGATCGATCAAGGTGTTGATCAATCGGTCGCGGACTTATGTGATCGATATTCTAATACATTAGGTCAATCGTGAGATCGAGCATTGTTCTGGCAAGAAGATTTGATTGATCGCTCAAGATGTTGATCGGTCGATCATAGCCCTTTTCTATGAAACCTCAAGTAATGCTCTAAAACCATCCAAATAAGACTCCAATGCCAATAATTCAAGTTCCTACATTTTCCACATGAAAGTGACACAAAACACAGACAGAAACCTTAAAAGTAGGCATGTTAATAAGCTTAAAACTAGTAAAATAGAGGTATATCAATCAAGTATATGGATGACAAGGTTCTGACAACCTTTCATTACCTCTCTGAGAAGACCAAGTGGATGTACTATGCACGTGATTGACAATCCTGTCGGTGTAATCTTCCAGCACCTGAGATCAGTTCTCTCACCTACCGAGCGAATGTCACATTCGAGCCTCGCCTCTCTCACCCGAAGATTGCTGAGATCAGTATCAAGCCACAACAAGCCCAACACCGGAGTTCTCAAAAACAGGCTGCTGCAGCTTCTGCGCCTCCATCGCCACAGCCCAACATCGCTTAGACTCTTGAGCACATTATCCCTGAGTACAGTGAGGAGTGTGATGTACCAACATTGCGCTTAGGATGATCCCTGTTGCATTCTGTCTGAGCACACCTAAAACGTACAGACCCGAGAGCAGTAGGAGAGCTGAGGCATCGAGACCTGAAGTTGTTGGACATCAGTTTGCTGAGGGATCAGAGGATGAGGATGATCAGCCATTAGACTGCCGTTTTCCGCACCACCAGTATGCTCCAAGTGAGCGTGACAGTCAGAGTCCCTAGTATCTCTATGACACTTCTCACCTTTATCTTTTATTTTGGTTATGAACTTGATTTATTTTATGTTTATTTTTATGCGTAAGTCGTGCTTTCTTTAGTCTTACTCTGATTAACGCTTTTTCTCTTTTGTTTTCTTTTTAGCTTTAATCTTTCGGACATTTTCTGTTTACTTGTTGTCTTTTTGAGTTTAAAAATTGATTTTTTGGAACTATGATTTTTGAGGATTATTGCATATCATGAACTAAGTACCATCAATGTGTATTTGTCAGGAATCAATCGACTATTCAAAAACCCAGAGACTTGACATTATCTCAGTACTACCCATATCCATCTCGGTATTCGAAGGATATCATGCTGGCTTCACCCTTAACATGACTTCATCTTCTTGTCAATGGAGTTGGTATACTTAGGATCGAGTCCTCTTCTCAGTGCAATCACAAATTTTCCTGTGTGAGTATGGTTTCTCTTCTCTTAATTATTTTGTGGTGTTTGCGCTTAATCTGAAGTAACTATTTGAAAATGTTGTGCATTGTGATAAGCTAAGGGTAAAAGTTCTCCAATGACGCTTCTTGTGTTTATGTAATAACGGTAGCTTGAGATTAACTTCAATGATGGTACCAATTACATGAATACTTCTAGCTTACCGAGGGGAACTCCAATGAAGCTACTCTTGCTTACATCCTTTGAATTACCAAAGAAAGTAGTCGATAAAAAAAATGATACCCTAGAAAAGTAGGGAAAAATCGACTACAAAATGATGAAATGAGAGGAAAAGAACCATATAGAAGGTAGTATTGAGATTGAAATATAAACTCATGTGTTTTTTGATCGATGTTCTATTGGTGAGACCGCACTTAGACACTTTAGGAAGTCGGTATGGTGAATTCGGATCACTTACTTGGATTGTGGAGTTCAGTTTTGGTAGTTGTCAAAGTCTGGGGGAAGTAAAAGGTGGTCTCGATTCTGACAAATAAGTTTTGTGTGGTTTGCTATGAATTGATATGCAATGTTCAGATGAAGAATGAGTTCTTTTCAGTGGAATCTTTCTTTTATTCTTTTCTCTCTTTGCTTGATGATAAACAAGAAGCTAAGTCTGGGGGAATTGATATACCTTATTTTTATCGGTTTTGAGCTCATTAATTCGCATGTTTTCAGATTGATTACCTGCATTTTAGAGTCTTTTCAGGTAGAAAACAGGTTTATTTCAGATTATACACGTAAAGCATGACTCAGGATGAATTAGAGCAGTTTCTGGATATTCACCAGAAGATTGGAGATCGAGCGATCAACCCCTTGATTGATCGATCACTCAACTCATTGAGAGCTGCGCTCGACCCGAAGATTAACTTGCTCATCTGATGATCGATCGATCAATATCCTCACTATAAGCTGCGTTCGACCCACACTTCACGATTGATCGATGAGGTTCCCCACTAAGAGTTGCACCCGATTTGTCCATCGACTAAGACTTTGAGAGATAGAGCATTCAACATAAATCGATTGATCAACCCTTTGATCGATCAATTCTCTACCCTTTGAAGAATAAAACCTAATTTTCTCTGTTTTGCACCTGCATTTTTAGGGACCTATAAAAGCTTATTTTTCACTTTTGTAAATAGACACAGAGCATATTTTTGGCTGTGAGAGTATTTTGTAAGCAAGGAGAAGATTTCCTCCATACTTTTTGAGAAGATTTCTTAAACCCTTTATTCAATATAATTGGAACTTTATGTTCTTCTTCATCATGTCTTCTATGTCCTTCTTAATCATATCTGAGTAGTTCAATTGTCAGGTTTAGAGTTTCTAGGGATTTACGAATTGATGATTAAGGATTGAATACGATTCGATGAATAGAAATTCTTCATTTATGCTTGTGTGTAATGCTTAGATTAGCTTGATCACCTAATCTATGATCTTAGGTTGTTTTACATTCCAAAAGTTTGTTAAACTCCTGAAATAGTATTGATGAGCAATTGAACCTAACCAACAATAGTTGATTGTTAGGATTAATTGTGGATAATTGAACTAATTCGTTAAAGCATGTCTAGAATCTGGAACCAACGTTATTTAGGATCTCTGGATTCTTAGATAGAGTAATGGATACCATGACAGCGGATTTGTTAGATATTTATGTTCAAGTTTAGAATGATGCGTAATTGTTCCTGCATAATTTCTCTGGATGATTCTTATTTCCCGATGAATACCCGATGCCTAACGCCTTTTATCATATTTTCAAACCGTTTAAGTTGTTAGCTTTCTATTCGAATTATCTCTTTGGTATAGCTTGGACTAGAGTTCAGTAAATGAAAGTGCAAACTTGGTTCTACGTGGATTCGGTCCCTAAGTACCAATACCATATTGTTGTGCACTTGCTAGTAGATTCATAGGATAAAACTTTGTGATATCACCAACACAGCAAAAGAAAGATTCATCTGACCCTGTTCAGACTCAAGCATACAAACAAAAAAGAGATGGAACCTTTGAAGAACACAACCGTACATTTAGAGGTCATATTATTCGAAATCTTTCTGAAAAACTCTTTGACATCTATGTGAGCTTTGACTTTGCGAAGGAAATCTGGTCAAACCTTAAGAAGAAATACGGTGGAGAGGATGAAGGGAAGAAACAATACATAACATCTCATTGGACCTGCTTCAAGATAAGAGACAATATGCCTGTATTGGATCAGCTTCATGACTATGAAGCCATCGTCTCAAAAATCCAAGCTGAAGGAATGCAAATAGACAATCACTTGCAGCTTTGGTTCTGATTTACAAACTACCTGATTCATGGAGAAATTATCGTTCAAGACTGAAGCACGAGAAGAAAAGGATGAACCTAGATGAATTGATTTTTGATATCATGATCGAAGAAGCCAACAGGATCTACGAAGGTAAAGGTACTAAAACCAATCCTTTCAAGGCTAATCTTGTTGAAAGCTCATCTGGTAATGGAAAGAAGAAGTGGAAAGGAAAGAAGAAAAACAAAGATAACAAGAATCACCGAAAACAATCCATTGAGTTTAAGAAACAGGTGAAGTGCTGGAACTGTGGAAAGCTGGGTCATAAGAAACATGAATGCAAATTTCCACAATAACAAAAGGAGAATTCTAAAGCTCATCTGAAAGAAGACATCATTGATGTTGTTACTGAGATTCACGCTGCTACAAACAAGTGGAATGGATGGTAGACACTAGATCTACAAGGCACATCTACAACCAGAAATCTCTCTTCAAAAGGATGGACGACAATGGCTGTAGCTCAGTCTACTGGGGTGATGCAAGAGGTCTGAAAGTTGAAGGGACTGGAGAAGTGGAATTGAAGATGTCTTCAGGGAGATCTCTCACCTTAACTAAGACTCTTTTGTGTCTGAAATGCGTAGAAACTTGATCTCTAGTGCACTGTTAATGAATGCTGGTGTTAAACAGACTATTGAGGGGGGATGTTAGTTTTAACTAAGAATGGGATGTATGTGGGTAAGGCTTTCTGTTGTGGTAATCTTTTTGTACTGGAAACTACTGATGTGAATAAAGAGAATGGTTGTGCTTACTTGCTTTCTAGTCTTGATACTTGGCATAGTAGACTTTGTTATTTAAATGTCAAATCAATCAAAAGACTAAAATAAGCTGATCTGATTCATGATTCCATCGATTCTAGTACATCAAAATGTGAAATATGTGTTGAAGCTAAGCATGCTAGATTACCCTTTAGAAAACACATTTCTCGCTCTTCATGTCTACTTGAATTAATCCATTCTGATATTGCAGATTTTAAAACCACACCTAGCAGAGGAGGAAAGGGTTATTATATAACATTTGTATATGACTTTTCTAGGTTTAGTCGTATGTATTTGTTAAAACCAAAAGATGAAGCCTTTGACATGTTTGTTCAATTTAAAAATAAAGCAGAAAAACAATTGGACGGAAAGATAAAAAGGTTAAGATCAGATAGAGGAGGAGAATATATGTTTGACAAATTTAGGTGTTTTTGTATTGATGAAAGTATAATTCACGAGATCTCAGCTCCATATTGTCCACAACAAAATGGGATAGCAGAGAAAAAGAATAGAACCTTCAAGAACATGATGAACGCTATGCTCTTAGCTTAGGACTGTGTGACCAAGTGTGGGGGGAAGCAGTGCTTATTGTATGTCATATTCTCAATGGAGTTCCTCATAAAGGTATCTCTGTAACTCCCTATGAATTATGGAAAGGGTTTCCACCAAATCTTAAGTATCTGTGGGTTTGGGGTCGCCTTGTAAAGGTAGGATTACTTGATTTTAAAAGAAGCAATATAGGTTCTAAAACAACAGATGCTATACTTGTTAGTTATGAAAGTAACAATGCTGCTTATAGATGCATTTGCTTTGATAAATAAACGATGAATCTTAGTCATGTTGTTGAGTCATGAACATAGAATTCTTTGAGGAAATCTTTCCATTTAAGAAATCTAGTGCTGCTGGTATTTCTTTAACTTCTCTTTCAATGTTGAATATGTCTAAGAAGAGAGGAACATAGAATATAGAAAACTCTGAACTAAGAAGAAGTAAAAGAATGAGAATCTCTACAGATTTTGGTGTAGATTTTTAACAAATTTTCTTGTAGATGAACTGAGTTGAATGAAGAGTCCTCACATTCTTATTGGAAGAAGATCCGATGACTTATTCAGAAGCAATAAAATCTATTGATGCTCTATTCAGGAAAGAAGCTATTGAGAGTGAGTATGATTCAATAATAACTAATTGGACTTGGAAAATTGTAGATTTCCCAAATGGATGCAAAGCTTTGAAATATAAATGGATTATTAAGAAAAAGATGAAGCCTGATGTCACAATAGACAAATTCAAAGCAAGACTGGTGGCTCAGGGTTAAAATCAAAAACAGGGAGTTGATTTTTTTCCGATACTTATGCATGTCAGTAAAATTGCATCTATTAGATTGCTGTTAGCTGTTGTATCATCACATAGGTTGATAGTACATCAAATGGATATTAAAGTGGCTTTCTTAAATGGTGATCTAAATGAGGAAATCAATATGATTCAACCGAAAGGTTTTGTGATTGAAAGATAGGAAAATAAGGTGTGTAGATTGAAAAAATCATTTTATGGCTTAAAGCAAGCACCTAAGAAGTGGCTTGAAAAGTTTAGTTCAGTACTGTTAGAGAATGGATTTACATCAAACTCAGGATATACTTGCATCTTCTATAAAGAAGTTAATTCTTTGTGTTATAATTTGTGTTTATGTCGATGACGTGTTGATTCTAGGATCTAATCTAAACATAGTAGAAGAAACTAAGGCTTTTCTCAGTTCTAAGTTCAGTATGAAGGATCTTAAAGAGGTAGATATTATCTTAGGAATAAAAGTGTATAAGATGACAAAGGCTTTAGTTTATCTCAATCTCATTTTTTAGAGGAAGTTCTGATGAAATTTGGATATTGGGATCAACTAGCTGCTAGAACTCCATATGATGCTTCATTATACATTTAAGTAAGAATAGAGGCAAGAGCGTAAGACAATGTGAGTATGCTAGGATTCTAGGTAGTGTGATGTATCTTAGTGCACTGCACAAGGCCAGATATAGCTTATGATGTTAGCAGATTAAGTAGGTATACTCATAGTCCTAATGATGATCATTGGAAAGCTATGGGTCGTTTAATGAGGTATCTTAAAGGGAATTTGAATTAGAGTTTGACTTATGATGGATCTGCTTGCGTTTTGGAGGCTTTTTGCGATGCAAATTGGGTAACAGACCACGAGGAGATCAATTCGACTAGTGGTTATGTGTTTAAGTTGGCAGGTGGAGCTGTCTCATGGAGATATAGAAAGCAAACATGTATTGTCATATCCACGATACAAGTTGAGCTAATAGCATTGGAGTTAGCTGCACAAGAAGTCGACTGGCTAAGGAGTGTATTTGCAGACTTGCCAATGATTAGTAAACCTTGTCCTTCTATATTGATAAGGTGTGATTCTCAAGCTGCCATTTAGGTAGCTATGAATAATCTTTACAATGGAAAGAAGCGACATATACATATGAGACACAAAGTGCTAAGAGGTTTAATGGAAGTTGGAGTCTTAGCAATATAGTTTGTGAGATTCGTAAGGAATATAGCATACCCTTTCACGAAACCTTTGTGTGGTCGTTTGGTTAAAGATAGAGCAAAGGAAATGGGTATGAATTGGACTTGAGTTTTGTTAGATTACCTGGCTCCTTACCAATGGAGTTTTTTTTTAAACCATGGTTCAAAAGGTCAAACAAAGAGAAGATTCTGGGAATAACTTGGATAAGTCTGAAGCATACAAACTGGATGAACAAACTCAAGGAGTTGAAATTTTCATGTTTGTGTCGTAATGTGAAATGTAAACGATTCATATTTGTAGTTGACATGTTTTCTTTAAGTAAGAAATAGATTATGTAATGTTTTTAAATTTGGAAATAGATTGAATAAGTATGTTGTTCTGATTAGTTGTATGCGAAATTGTATAAGAGAAGTATTGATTCAAGTCTATAAAGACATCAATGTTAATATTTGAATTATATGGATCAAGTGGGGATTGTTAGAGATTGATCAATATAATTTTCGGCTTAGTGGGCTGAATCATTTAACTCGAAGGCCCATGAATTATGGCTCTAATCATCGACCCACTGAACTTTTAATTCAGTATTGAATACTAATATATATATATATATATATACACGTTTAAAGGTTGTTGAGAGGATAAGGTCAAAGATTGTAAATCAGGGAGGATGAGTCGGTGAATATTAGAGAGTTGAGCTGAAAGATTACGAGGCTGTGTTGATAGATTGATAAATCTTCATCTTCTTCGTTAAGCTAAGTTCATCGTCTCCAAGTTCTTCGTTCTTCTCAGTTTCAAGTTTCTTCATCTTTCTTTCTTTAATTTCTTTCTGAGACAATGGTTTGATTGATGAGTGCATATCGATTAAACACACAAAGATAATGCTCTAAGTAATCGTTCTCTTGGATGATGTACTTCATAAAATGTTGAATTGCTTAAGCATAAAAGCTTGTGCTTTAACTATGTTCTTTGTGTTTTTTCTTAAACAGGTTCTTAAAGTTTTCTTATTTAGTCTTTTCAACTCTGGGTCCAACATGCTCAGTTTATCTATACACAACCAAATGACATATACTCATTTAGAGGTATATAATTTAAAATGAGAGATAAGTTTAGTTGGGATGCAAAGACACGCAGGACACAAGGTAATCTTGTGACCAAACTTTCTTATAGAAGGACTCTGACACTAAGCTGCGCAGGAAAAGCCTAAGACCAATCCCAAGGAACAGTGAAGCTTCATAGGGTCATCTGTGCAAATGCAAGTAGTCCGCATCTTCACAGATATATCTATTTTACCGAGCCTCTCTTCGAAACTTTTTGCGGAGAACAATTATTTGTTACTCAAACTTTTTTTTTTTTGTCAACTAGCCTAGTAGCTTTTTAATTCCCCTCCATATACTGCAGGTAGGGGGTTCGATCCTGGTGTCTTGAGGATTTGTAAAGTGACAACACCACTGGACCACCTGTCCTCGGTATTTGTTACTCAAACCTTTAAGATAACAAAAAGGGAATTAGTGCCATCTTCCGAAATCAAACATATGTGAAAATGAAATTATTAACTTTAAAGCTTGAAAATCTCTTTGCCGTTACTATGATCTATGATTTAAACTTTATATTTTATTCTTATTCTGTTTTATATTTTTATCATGATGCACCAAATTGGAACAATTTTAGACATTCTGGCGAATATCTCCTGCTTTGTCTTTGTTCTAATTCACAAATTAAGATCAATATGCACACAAAAAAACAAAGTTTAACAAAAACAATAAACAAAGACAGTTATTATGCCAACATATATGAATAATAAACAAGAATCACACGGAAAGAGAATGAGAAAAATACATAATAACACTTTGTATAACTCATTAGAAGTGTTACTAAGTACAGTTTAAAGAGATTGTTTTGAAAATGCAAAAACATATATTTACTTAACAATAGAATATTTTTTGAAAATGACAAAAACATTTCATGAAATGTTTTTCAAAAAAGAGAAAGGCAAAACACATTGAACTATGGGAGAATATCAAAGTAACTCCAAGCTCATCACAAGCTGCTTTTACACCAGTATGCTCTGAAACTCTGTATATAAGATTGTAGTTGGTTTGATTTGAGGCCAAAGGAATACTTTTCTTTTTGAGTCTCTCATAAGCATCACGTAGTCGCTTTTCTGAAAACGCACAATCCAAAATAGTAAGTATTTTAATCAAGCAAGTAGTGATATAGTTCTCTTATAGTGTGTACTCAAAAAGAAATTAGGAGCATACACATACCAATGGAGTTAATGAAAATTCACAGATGAAAGCTCAAGCCGAGAAAGGAAATCTTTAAAGGCAGTGATAATACTTTCACGACCCAATCGCCATGGCAATTAGCTTTGGGCATAAAACTAGATATCCAAAACTCAAACTGAAACCAACCCAAAAAACAGGAACCGAATCCGAAGCGAACCCTACTAAATATCCGAATGGGTCCTAATTTATGTACCCAAAAAACCAGTTCTGAACCTGAACCGGAACCGAATAAAAAACCGAATGGGTACCCGTTATACTTTTGTTAAATTTAGGTTTTTTAGATATATTTCTATTAACTCTTTACTATTTTTGAATTTTTATATATAAATATCCGAACCCGAATCTTATCTATACCCCGACTGAACCGAACCCAAAAAGTAGAAATACCCGAATAGGTCCTAAATTACTAAACCTGAAATCCTGAACCCGAAAAGACTCAAACCAAACCTGAACTGAAACCCGAAATGTCCATGCCTAATGGCAATGCAGCAAAATTTGTTGCAACTGAAACTTCAGCTCCGTGATCTCTCTCTTTTCTCTCCCTGATGAATCTATTCAAAATCTCACCAATGATTATCAAGTAGAATTTCTATAATGATCATAGCATAGTGGTACATTGATCAGAAATCAAATAATAATGTACCTTCCTAAAAGAAATTAAGAGCTCATAGCACCCAAGAAAAACTACAGAAGGTGGAGACAAACTTGTGAGATTTCCATTTAGATTCACACAAACCACTTAACAAAGAATAATCAGCTTTCTCATTCTTATCTTGGAAGCTAAAAACATAAACTTTTGCAATATCATAAAAATCTATACTATTGTCAAGATCGATATCGAAAGCACCTTTGGCAGCCTTTCATCTCCTATCTACCATCACACAAAAGAAAGAAAAAAGCAAGTTTTGTAATTCATTTACTTATTGACACATAAAGAGGATAAGAAATACCAAAATCCAATAAGAAAGTTCGATGAAAAGAAAAATAGAACTGAGCATCCCATCTGAAATCATTCCAATGGCTGTTATCATCCATGACTACACTCTGATACCAAGCTTCGTCTCTTTCAAATCTGAGCCACCAAGATTCACTTTTGAGTCATTCAAAATCGCCAAAGCCATGACCATAACGTTTTGCATGAGCGATGGTGACTCCATGATGTTTTGGTTGAGCGATGGTGATTCCATGACGTTTTGGTTGAGCGATGATGATTTCTTTTGCGCTTTGAACGAAATAATAGAGAAGCGAAGAAAATTGGGTATATAATTATAACTCCGATTTCAAAATCCTAAAGGAAACTTATCTTATTTCATTTAGTCGTAACAGAGTAATCAAATCCAATAAAATCTATCGTCAAATAATCCAGTGGATTCATCATTCTTTACCCAATAACAAGTGATTGTTTTGTATTCTAAAATACATCGATGAAATACATGATTCAATAACACCTGATTTTAATGGATTTTAGCAAATACACTATTAAATAATACTGGACTCTACATTAAATTTAAAAGTCTTTTAAAATACACAATCCAATAACATCCACCAAATTCAATGGAAAAACATGAATCACTAAAAAAACTTCTGGTCAAAAATATTCTGATTTGCATTAATAATACAAGATACAATTAATAGATCCAATACAACATAACGCAGTCTGATCTCTCAAATATTTAAAATCAATAAATTCTACACAAATTTGTCTTCCAATAACTTTTCCATGGTGTTATGTTCAACTATTAAATGAATCTTATAAATATTATTGGAGTTTGTTACAAGAATTTTTTTTCGTTCACTGTGAAACTTTTTGTCGAAATTTTGCTTATATAGGATTTATTTGACAGATTTCCAATAAAATAGGTCATTCGAATTAATATTTTTTTGATAAAAAATTTAATTACAATAAATAAATCAAAAATAATTATTTAATTATTATGGATACACCACATCACAGTAACAGACATTACAAATAAGAATAATATAAAGTGGATACTTGGATTAGGAATATGAAAGAATGGTAAATTAAAGATTGTGATAGACAAATTAATGAATTAAGATTGTGAATCAGATCAATATGGAGGGTTGACCTTTGAGGAAGTTCTTGCAAATTTTCTGCCAAATTTTTCTGTCTGCTTCTTTCTTCTCCATTGTTGCTTTTGACCTTTCCACAAAGTCTTGCTGCAAATTAATTTAATCATATGAGAACTAAAATATTATAATTATAATTTCATATTTTTCACTTTTTCATATCAAATAATTTTATATCATACACAATTTATTTTTATCAAGTGAATTAAATCTCATACTATTTGTTTAAAGTATTCTTTGAATTTTTATTTTATTGTATAATATAGTAGCGAAATCAACTAATATATTATACATATTTATAATCTTTCTGACAATTTTTGCAAGAAAAATTTTGAGAACTTCAACTTTTATTATGTTTTTTAATTTTTTTTTACAATTAAAGAGTTAATACAAAAACAAATGATAACATAAATGACAAATTAGATTTTTTTTGATAAAGTGACTTATAAAACCCTTATGATTTTAGTATCAATTAGATTGACTGTTATTGTGTTTGTTGCTTGTTAGGGTGTGATGAAACAAGCAATGTAATTGATACTAAAATACTAACAAACCTTATAAAGCTTTATATGAATATTTGATTATTACCAAAGTTTATAAATAATTATTAATGGCATTTTTAAGAATAGAAAAATACCTTAATGTAGCCTCCGGCATAAACACGATCAAGGATATCGGTTAAGATGTCATTATTATACTCAGGATGTCCTTGAATGCAAAGAATGTTATCTTTGATTGAATACATCTCTACCTCATACAAGTTTGAATAAGCTAACAATTTCGCAGTTTTAGGTAGCTCCAAAACTTCATCTTGATGACATTTTATGATCCTTAGATTTGTCGGAACTTCTTCACCCAAGTAATTTTCCGGCGTCACTGCTTCTTTCATGATTGTTATGTTGCCAAGACAAAGCTCTGGTCCTTTCTTTGCTCTTCCTACTTTGCCTCCTTTGACTCTGGCTATTAGCTGGATTTGATTCAATAATTAATATTAATAAGATAGTTTTCTAGATCGATAAAGTGTAATCCAAATTCCAATTATTTGTAGACTTTAAACAATATCATGCAGAATAGTATGAAACTAATGAAAATACTCTAAATATTTAACAATTTGAAGAAAGACGTTTTATTAATAAAATATTATAGTAAGAAGACTTAAGAAGTTAACTATGTATAGTTATTACTTATATCAAGTTGTCAACTAGAAGACAGAATCACGAACAATTCAAAGAGTGATCTAATTTTATATATGCTAAAAAGATATATATATATATATATATATGATTGTTTGTCCACACGTTATAAAATTGATGTAAGCAAGATTCATTCATAGAAGCTATCTAGTTTTTTTAATCATAACTATATGATCAGATTCTTACGTATTAAAAAAAGGAAAAACTAAAATAAGATGTTATAACCAAGAAGGCAAGAACCATGCAAAGAAGAGCTATCAATATTTTTTAAAACCAATTTATCTTAACGTAAAAATGTACGGTTATGAATAAACTAATCTATACACAAGCATACATTTCAATCTAGGTTTATATAAACTTTCCGATTATGAACATTTTTAACTCTGAATGAAAAGAGGGTTATATATAAACTATGAGAAAATTTAAGTTAATATTATAACCCTAAAAGTATAGTTATTAAAAATTAATTCACACATTTATACATTTACTACAAATAAAACACACCACCCTTTTTGATAAAATTTCCGACGGAAATAAAAATTGTCGGAAATAGCTACCGGTTTCCGACTGATATCTAAATCGGATTGACTAATTAGCCATGGAAATGCTATCAAAAGATTTCTGACGAATTCGACAATCATCTAAAAATCGTAAAAAATCCATACAAATACTAATGAAATTTCTTTCATTCATTGGTTAAATACTATTCGAAAATTTTTATGAACATAAAATTAAACAAAATGACTTCTATATATATTGTGTGGAAGATTAATATACCTGGTGGCCAAAGCAGATACCAAGGATTTTCTTGTTCATGCCATCAAGTTTCTTAATGATATCAGAGAGCTTTAAGATCCAATCAGTGTCCTGAAAGGCATCATTAGAGCTACCACTAATCACAAATCCGTCGTACTTTTCAAGATCTTTCTCGTCAGGAAACTCGCCGTCGACAACTCTAAAGGAGTCCCATTGCTCTCCTTCATCGCCGAGCAATGAAACAAACACGTTATGGTATCCTCCGTATGTTTTCCTGGCAAACTCTGAGTCGGGTGTGGCTAGAAACAATAGGTACTTCTTTTGATCAACCATTTTGTCGGAAATTATGAGAGAAATATGATATGTGCAAGAAAGATCAGAGAAAAAAAATTTATGTGAGAGAGATAAAGAGTTTGAGAGAAGAAAGCAGAAGCTAGAGATGAAGTATCGATATATTGAAAACCAAAAACAAAGTGTGGATGTATATATAGAGATGGTGGGTCGACGAGTAACGTGAACTCCTTTAAAAGACTGCTGGTCCAATTACGTTTTGTTATTTTTTTATATTAATTGTTTTTGGGAATTGACTCTAATCTATAACTCAAATCTCTATACGCAAATAATAATTTACTAGGCTAGGCGATTTCTTCACTCCAAACTCCGTTTAAGAAACTAGAGAAGTAAATATTTCACTATTTGACCGAAAATATTTCTCGATGTTTATTATTTTCTATCAAGAGTTGTATCGACATAACAAAGTCCGTAAATCAAGTCTTTTCCACAAAAACATCATTCAATATCACGTAAAAGTTATGTGTTTTCCGAAATCAAACTGTGATGGAAAAGATAGCATAGGAGGACCCTACAATACTTCCCCTTCCTGATGTTTATTTATTTAATATAAGTTTTTATTTTTTGTGAATAAATAGAGCAATAAGATCCGAGTTGTGATCTAAATTCATCTTCTAATTATGTAATAAGATGAAGTTGAACTCGTGATATTTTGGTCATTAACTAAGATATTTAACCATTTGACTGAAAAGAATTTGACTTAATATAATTTTATTTACTTAATATGTTTCAGTTTGCTATATAGAAAAGGTTATTAAAATGACACTATACATTCTTGAAATTATTGTTTGACAAAGAAAAAAGAAAAGACTTTTTTTTTCGAAAGCTTGACCGGAAACCATTCTTGACCCCATGTGAACTATTTGAGTGAAAGACCGCTCTACACGGTTGTTATTTCCGTTGACAATATTTTTAAGTAATAAATTTGATTTTCTAAATTAATATATAGTAGCATACACATGTTGATTTGAATAGAAATTTGAAAAATAAACACTGTTTGGTCTCATAAACAAACTTTTTTTTTTGTTAACATTACTCATAAGATTGGATCATGAAGACATGGTCCATAGTCTAAATGATTTTGTTAAGATATTAGTTACCAAAGTTTGCTACTCGTACATATGTGAATATTCTTTTCATTTATTTAGGAGAATTAGGCTTGTATCTCGATGGTATATACGCCTTTGTAATGTTTTCTTTGTTAATAAGATTGGAAAACCTTAAAATCTAAAACAGCTCAGCCTTTCTGTTATCAATTTGTCATGGTATAAGAGTCATTTGCAAACAAATTGCACTAAAATCGTTCTCCGTTTGTTTATCTATCAGCAGTGAATAAGTTCATGTCAACACCTTCGGTCTTGCATGTGACTAATGTTACCCGTGTTGAGAAACGTAGGACAATCTTCCCCTACGATCTCTCTCCATCTGATAATCCCGGTACAACAATATCATATCTTTTACTTAATGGTTGAAACTACGATGAATGGTCATGTAGTTTCAAGATGGTCTCAGAGTCTCGCAAATTCCTTGATAGTACTCTCACCAAACTAACTGCGGATTAACCTGATTTAGAAGAATGGAATCCAATCAATGCTCTATTGATTTAATGGATTAAGATAAGCCTGAAACTAGATATACGATCAAACATCTCTCACATACCTATTACACGTGATTTGTGGGAGCACATGCATAAGCTATACTCAAAGATAAATTAAAGTAACTGGGCCACCTGCTTTTTGGCAATAAACAAAAATATTTAATATTTACAATAACAAATGTGCAGAAATTATCATTGTTTTGTCAATTCCAGAGAAGTTGGCCAAATTCTTTTGTCAATTCATCCCAAGGGGTCAAGCCTTCCTGACCCGTTGGATAATTGCGAGTCACAACTTGTGACCTTTTGCCTCTCCCTCGGATCTGGACCACTATATATCTCACAATTGCTACATCTTTAACTCAGTCTAGGCGGTCTAGTGGTATTTAGATAGGGAGCCGAAATTCTGTAATTGGTCCCTTCCCGAATTCAAATTTCATGGGAATGAACTTTTTCTTTTGAAATTCTGTAATGATTTATGGGTTTTGATCTGGATGGTTTACTTGATGGAAGGGTACGAAATGATGTCCAAAGTTTTGTGGTCCAATGGTAAAGACGAGTGTGGACCTTAACCAGGATGCGTATTCGATCTCCAATATTATGAAACTATGTCATCTTTTTTTCGGACATTCCTTATACGGATATGAGTCTATTTAACGATACATTTGAATATCTAGAAAGATAGTCTATCCGTGAGCTACACCTCCCCAGAAGAATAGTCTAGACCCCTCGTCTAAGATCTGAAAACTCTTAAATTATAAATAAAAAAGAAAAAAAAGTACCAAATGATTTCTTTCACCCTCATAATTGTCTAGATCGTTTTTTTACTTGTTTGAATTAATAATTTTTAAACCAAATGGGTAACTGAAAATTTTCATTCCTATAAAGTACAAAGATTTTGGGATGAGAACAATGATAAAATGGACACAGCTAACTATACCATTTTCAAAATAATTTAAATTTTATTTTCATCAAACATTTATCTTCTTGCTAAAAATGCAATTATATCATTTTTTTATTTTTGATAAAAAAAGTTACAGAAATACACGTAAAACTAGGATTATATTCACGTTATAGCGTGAAATTTGATTATTATTTTCAACCCATGTTCGTTTGATTCTTAAATCCGTGTTGATATTTTGAACATTATTTGCGAAATGTTGTTCTAGTGGCCCAAAATCCGAACTGAAATTAACCTAAATTAGAAGAATCTAATCTGAACCAAGCCCAACAAAATATCTCAATGAGTCTAGACCTATATATTTAGAAAATCGAACCGGAGCCAAAGCAAGAACAAAGTTCTAGAATTTTTTTAGTTAAATCTTTATTTATTTTGGATTTTCATATAAAAATACTCAAAAAAAAAATTTTAAGTGGGAAAAATAGGCAGCATTTTTTTAATTTTCCGACAGAAACCGATGTTTTCTAGAAATTGTGACAGTTTCCGATGGAAGTTTTTCAATTCATAATCAAAACATTTCTTCTTCTCCATCGAATTCTTTTTTTCTTCTCTTCTTTTCTTTTTGTCTTCTTCACCATTGCTGAGCTTTTTCGGTAGATTTAAACCTTTTTCAATGGCTCCTCTTCTTCCTTCCATCTCTCAACATTTTACCATGTAAGTTTCCTAGTTTTCCTCAATTTTTTTTGTTGTAGATAAGAGTTTAATTTGGTAAATTTTGGGATTTAGGTGAAGATTTCCGATAATTAGGTAGAAAACATGGTTGATTTGCTTGATTTTTGTCGATTGTATATAGTTCATTTGCTTGATTTTGAGATTTTTGAGATTTTTTTTTTACTTATTGGATTATTTTAAGTTACATTTTTAATGCTTTTACGTGTTTATACTATAATTTTACAAGTTCCTTTGCATAAGAAAACATTTAAAAGTAATAATTTTGATACATTTGTTCGATCATAGTATAATTTTTTTTTAAAATCTTTGAATTATAATTATCGAAAATTTTGTAAACATTTATAAGATATTTGTATTGTGAAAAAAATTATTTTCAATATATCTTTATTTGGAAAAATGTTTTTAAACATTTTATTAAAAAAATTTAAAACAATTAATTTTATATTTTATTATATATATTATTACCAAAATGGTAATTGTACATTTTTAAAAAATATTTTACTTTCGGACGGTTTCCTACAGCTTCCGACAGAAATTTTCAACGGAAATTTCTTACAGTTTCTGACAAAACTATTTTCGATGGTTTCTGACGTAACGGGAGCTATCAGACCATTCTCGAGAGGAGATGCGAAAAAAATGCAAGAATATAAGAAAATAAGAGAAATTAAAATTTTGAAATATTATTTAAAGTGTTGTAAAATTTATAAAATATGTGTAGTTTTTATTTATATTTAAATTTATATAATTTGTTAAAAAAATTTACAACAAATCAACCATACAAAAAAATACTAAAAACAAAAAAAACTTTTCAGATTAAAAAGTTAAAAACCAAAAACTATAGAAATCACCATTCATCTTTCTCAAAAACTAAAATCTACGCCAAAAATCAAAAATTGAAAACGAAAAACCAAAAATTTTAATCAAAAATCAAAAACCAAAAATTAAAAATCAAAAATTAAAAATTATTTCTCTATTCATGACCTAAATCATGGTTTTTGGTTGTTGTTTAAAAGTTGATCAAAACTCCTAAAAAATAGTTTCTCCTTTTTTTAGGAAAATTACTTTTGCAAAATTTTGATTGGCTAGTTTTTGGTTTTATAGTTTCTACTAAAACCAAAAACTGGTGTAAAAACACCAACCATTCAATATCTTGATATTCAAAACTTTATTTTGTCCAATACCATACAATGCTTAACTAGTGGAAGAAAATATTAGAGAACTAGTTCTGATACCATATATTAGGTCTCGGGTTTAGAGCTAGCTGTCGACACTTTGTTTGGCAATTTGAATTGCATATTTTTGCGGTTTCTTATCACTTAAATAGAAAATACAGAAAATGAACACGGAGTCATACTCCTACAAACTGAGAAATGGAAGAAGTGGAGAGATGAATTCTTAAAAGGTCCAAGTCTCGCTTATTAACTAAAACATAACTGCAGAACTAAATCCAACAAACATCTCTAGTTCTGTCCTCGTTCTCGAGTTGAAACTCTTTCGAATTGGTTCTGTTTCTGTTTCATGTCCATCAAATTTGTGAATCAAGCTAATAAGGAGGCTTGACCTTTAAGGAAGTTCTTGCAAATTTTTTGCCAAAATTCTCTGTCTGCTTCATTCTTCTCCATTGTTTCTTTTGATGCTTCCACAAAGTCTTTCTGCATATTATCGACAACACACAATTTATAATTTAGAGATAAATTCTAGTGAGAAACAAAGCACAAATAAATATTTAACCACTTGACCAAAAACATCGATATTTTATATATTTACAACTTTTTCCAACGGGAAAATATTGAGAATTACAACTTTTATAATGCTTTTCAAAGAGTTAATATGCTAAAAATATAACATCATTTATAGACTATAGAAATTTTACAACATGAGTTATAAAAACCTTATGAAGCTTCATATAAATATTTTATTCTTTCTTAAACTTTATAAATTCATATTGGAAGTACTTTTAAGATTACAAAATAATAGTGGAAGTCTTGAAAAAAATGAATCATAAAAATAGTATTTCTTTTATAAATTTTGCGTTGAATAACTAAACTAAATCTAGTAAAGATACGTCTAGAAGTATTTCTTGATTTGAAGACATAGTATCAGTCATAAAATAGTTATATATATAGAAAATGAAGTTGGATCAGAAGTTCGATTCCTCCCAATTACGTATAATAGATTAAATTTTTAAATTTTTTGAGTAAGCTCTAAATATTCATCGGACGTTGTTGATTTAATCGTTAAACAAAGAAAATGAAATTGATTGATTAAGAAGAAAAGGGAAGACAAAAAATACCTGAATGTGGCCTGCGGCAAAAAGACGATCAACGATATCGAACAAGATGTCACGGTTATACTCAGGATGTCCTTGAATGCAAAGAATGTTATCTTTGATTGAATACATTTCTACTTCGTACTTGTTTGAATAAGCTAACAGTTTTGCATTTTCCGGTAGCTCTAAAACTTCGTCCCGATGACATTTTATAATCCTTAGACTTGCCGGAACTTCTTCGCCGAAGTAATTTTCCGGTGTCACTGCTTCTTTCACGATGGTTATGTTTCCAAGGCAAAGCTCTAGTCCATTCTTTGCTCTTCCTACTTTGCCTCCTTTGATTCTAGCTATTAGCTGGATTTGATTCCAATCATAGAATATTAAAAATAATATAATAATCAAAAACCAAAAAAAAATCAGTTAAATTATATTTAGTTTATTATTCAAAATTCGATTTAACAGTTTATCGTGTTACAGTTATTGTATAGTAAAAAGGCATTTACAATTTAGCAATAATGGTTAGAGAAAATAGAATTCAGTTTGAAGGAAAATATTAAAGTATAATTTAATTTGGAAAAAATGATATAACAATAATAACCTACATTCATGAATCATATTAAATGGAATTTTATTAGTTTATAGAAACAAGAAATTTGGATTAATCTAGGAATAATACAATTGGTCATGATGTACACTAGAAAAACAATAATTACTCTGATTGAACCAAAATACTTGCTTCATTTTATAAAAGTTTTTTTTTCAAAATATAAGTTGTTTTTCAAAAATCAAGACAAAAAAGTAAACAGATTCAATTTTTCATATTTCTTTTTATTTTTTATTTTTTTAACTCTTTTTTTTTTAACTGAATGTCAGATAAAGTGATGAGTTTTTTTATAAAATATAAAAAAACAAAAAAAATTAATTAGGATGCATAGTAATTTAGAGTGAAGAGACACTTGTCTCTGTATAAATGTCAACTACAAGATCGAATCATTGACACGTGAATCAGGAACATGTGAATCACTAACATGTATCAGAGCGATCTTATTTAAATTATGATCACTTGTCCTCACGTCTTTTTTAATGGTTAAGAGATTTGTTTTTATTTTTCCTCACGTAAAAAAATTAATTAGCGCCATTAAAGTGATTATTTTCTTATCAATAATTAGATCCTGATATATAATCAAATTTCCTGAACCTTAAATAATATAATATGAGGTAAAAATAAATTCTTGAAATCGAATTTATATGGAAAAAGCAGAAAAGGTAACACTCAACTCATTGACCAAAGTTTCTTCATTTTTTACAAACTATTAATTTATCAAGTATTAATTTCAAGAGGTTTAATTAGCTATTCTCAATCTGATGGTTATATGTTTCAGTTAATGGCTCAAATATTCGGAGTTTAACTCTACACTATTACATGTGAGTAGATGATCGATAGGTTGGATTTAGGGTTTTAGACTATAAATCAGGATTTGCAAATTCACAAAAAACTATATATATTTTTAAAGAAAAAAAAAATATATATATTTATATATATATAGTTATATACTTATAGTATACCTGGTGGCCAAAGCAGATACCGAGGATTTTCTTGTTCATGGCATCGAGTTTCTTAATGATATCACAGAGCTTCAAGATCCAATCAGTGTCCTCAAATGCATCACTTGGGCTACCACTTATCACAAATCCGTCGTATTTCTCTAGATCATTCTCTTCGGGAAACTCGCCATCGACTACTCTGAATGAGTCCCATTGCTCTCCTTCATCACCGAGCAATGAAACGAACACGTTATGGTATCCTCCGTATGTCTTCTTTGCAAACTCCGAATCTGGTGTTGCTAGAAACAAAAGGTACTTCTTGTGTTCAACCATTTTGTCGGAAAAATATCAGAGACAAATTATTGAGATTAAGAGAAAGAGTTTGAGAGAAGAATGCAGAAACGAGAGATGAAGTGGGGATGTATTTATAAAAGTGGTGGGGTTCACTATTCCTCTAATGTGAAGTCTGAACTCATTTGAATTATTGCTTGTTTAATTGTTTATGTATTTTTCAACCACTAAATCGTCGAACCTAATCTATAGATCTAGAACATCCATACATAATTTATTTTTTTAATTTTTGATATGTAATAGGAAAAAGTTGAATTCCAGATATTCGAGCTATTAGCTGAGACGAGACAAAAAAAATTCACCAATAGTTTATGGTATTTTTATTATTTTTCACGTTTTATTTATTTATGTGTTTCAGTTTGTTATATATTTAAGGTTATTAAAATGATAGATCGAAAACGATTTGATTGCTAACTATTGTTGACCCCACGTGAATCATGTAAGTGTGACACGGTTCTACGCGTGGTTGTTACTTCGGTTTGAGCAATTCTATAAATTTGAAATTATTTTTAAGTAGTAGATTTGAGTTGCTATATTAAGATATTGTTTAGTGTCATAAACAAAAGTTCTGATTGTTCACCATGAAAAATGTGTTAAATTTATCTCGGTTTAGTTGAGACCACCGAAGTTCAAACTTTTCACTAGGCTATGCAAATACCTCAAACCGAAGACCAGAAAAAAATACAAAATAGGTCTTTTTCGCTTATGCATGACTATTGAGTAATATCCTGAACCAAACCCATATTTAAATAGGTATTGGATTGATCTGAAGAAATGTAGATATATAGATATTTTTCAAACTCACATTTTGTGTTAAAAAAAAGAAGAAGATATTTCTCAATAATTTTAATATTTTTGGAAACAATTCAGATATGTGGGTATCTTTTTTGGGTATATAAGTTATTTTGCATAGTTTTTTGAAAAAGTATTTGTGTATTTCAATATTTTTTGGGTATTCGGGTATTGTAAGTTTTGAGTATTTTGTTATTCAGGTAAACAATTTTATTTCAGAAAAAAATATATATAGTACAATTGAAAAAAAATATCGGTTTAAAGTTTATATCGACCTGACCAATAAGCAAAATTGAAATAAATTGTATTTGGTTCTTAAATAAGTATACAAAATATATACTGCTTCTTTGGATTAAACTTAATACGGACAGAGACTCAAAAGGCAATCCAGGCGCCGCATCAGCCGGCGTTGTCCTTTGTGGGAGTGATGGGAGGTGGCTGTATGGCTTTGCACTGTTGTGTTGATTGATGCGTATCAGATTTTAACCCTAAGCTATCTATTGCAAGTGCACAGAAAATCGAGTAGTAATCTAGAAATCGTATCCACAAGGACCAAGTTATCACACTATCAATTCTGAAACTAAATTAGAGCTAAGACAAATAGAAGGTTGTTTGTAAACTAAATCCAAAACAGAATTAATGATTAACAATAAATGATTAAAACACCAATCTTAGAAAGTTTTTCAGGAAAAAAGGAATTTGAATCAGGAAACTATTCATGCAACATTTATTCAACAATCTCGACTCAGACATACATTTATAACCAACCCACTCTCGTAGTATCAATCACTATATCGAGCAACCTAGTGGTCCTAACTCTCGTTGGTACCAGGAAACTAATATGCATTATCGATCGGGTTTGATAAGTCCACAACCAACCTTAACAGCAGCTATCGCGGTTAAGGATTGATTGCTCATCTGAAGAGGATCCAATTTCCTAACAAGCTTTTGGAGTGTTAGGTAATCTAAAATCATAGATTAGTTAGCTACTATAATCTAAGCCTTAAGTATAACAATTAGGTGGAGAACACATCAAGCAATTCCTATTTGTTCCTAATTCATAAATTCCCTGCAACCCTAGAAAATCCTAACTTGATTGGGGAACTACTCAGACATGGTGAAGAAGAAGATCATATTGCAAATTATATTGAAAAGCATAAAAGTAAATTGAATTGAAAATAAAAGGGTTCAGAATTCTTCTCCAATGGTGTAATGATCGAAATCTCTCTCCAAAATCTCAAATTTCTCACGTAATGAATCTCCCTCTAAAACACAATGAAAATTGGTCTTATATATGTCCTAAAAACGTAGGTGTAAAATAGAAAAATTAGGTTTTTGTCCTTGTCAACTTCGATGATTGATTGATCAAGGATGTTGATCGATCGATCAAGGCTAATTGCTCGATCTTCAATAGGTGTTGATCGATCAGTAGATCAAACACGTCTCTTGCTGAACAAACGAGGATCGATCGACCAAGTGTAGTGATCGATCGATCAAGACTCTGAATTCCATATATTGCTCTAATTTATCCTCGACCAAGCTTTAAGGACATAATCCGAATTTGACCTGTTTTCCACCTGAAAAGACTCTACAAAGCAAACAGATAATCTGAAAACATACAAATTAATGATCTTTAAAACGATAAAAATGAGGTATATCAATTCGCTCAGACTTAGCTTCTTGCTTGTCCTCAAGCAAAGAAAGAAAAAATTGAAAGAAAGATTCCACTCCAAAGAACTCATTTGTCATCAGATCGCTGCATATAAATCGTATAGTAAACCACACAACACTTACCTGTTATAATCGAGACCACCTTGTACTTCTTCCAGACTTAGCTTCTTGCCGATTAGACTCCATAATCAACATCAAAATACCCAAATGCATCATACCGACTCCCTAAAGTATTTAAGTGTGGTCTTACCAACGGAGTATCGATCAATGGACACATGGACTCATCATCAGCCTTTATCTGAACACAAGACTATCTTCATATGGTTCCTTTCCTCTCATTATATTCATTTGCAACCGATTTCTCTCTACTTACCTAGGGTATCATTTTTTTTATCGACTCCTCAGCCAATTTTTCTCCCTACTTACCTAGGGTATCATTTTATTTTTTTTGTTGGCTGTCCAACCAAATTTCTCCCTACTTACCTAGGGTATCATTTTATTATTTTTACTGGTTGGTTTTTTTAGTAACTCAAAGAATGAAAGCAAAAGTGGCTTCATTGGAACAAAATTTTCGATCCTTTGCCAAATTTTGTATTGCTTTAACTTTGTTTTATAGTTAATTCAGAGTTTTAAAATATTCGAATATTTAAGAGAGTGGAACCATACTCACACAAATAAGTCTTTCAAGACTGAAGAGAGGAATCCGATCTAATGTATACCAAGCCTCTTGACAAGAAAATTAAGTCAGATTAAGGTTGAGATCGGCATAGATCCTTTGAATACCTGAGAATCGATATGTGTTATGTAGAAGATACTTTGTCTCTAGATTTTCTAATAGTCAATCGATTCCTGACAAACAAACATTGATGGTATTTAGTTCATGTTATGCAACAATCCTCAAAAATCATAGCTCTAAGCAATCGCTTTATGGGCATTAAAAAGTCAACAAGTAATCAAAAAGTGCATTAGTAACAAAGAACATTCTTCCCCAGACTTATTTCGCACCATCCTGGTGTAAGAACAAGATTGAAAGAGAATGTTTAGCATAAAAGGAACAAAAATTAGATGTATCGAAAGAAGGGAAGAAAAATGGTGAACATGTACCCATGATCGATCGATCTCCACCTATGAGCGGTCAATCAGGGTGTGAGCAAGTTGTAGATCGATCCAGAGTCAATCAAGAAATCGAGCGCATGGAGCCTAGTCCTACTGATCGATCGATCCAGTCATCGCGGTCGATCGCACGGTCATGCGTACACCTATTTTTTCCTGATCGATCGATCGTGTGCCTGGTCGGTCGATTACTTCCTGATTTCTTGAAACCAAACAAAAACAAAACAACAAAAACAGGAACCAAATAATGCAAAACGAAAACTACAAACTTACTAGTGGGTTTCCTCCCACTCAGCGCTTGTTTAAAGTCATTAGCTTGACTTGAAGTCCCTTAGTTCAATGGAAGATCATTCAAAGGTATGGAAGTTTCATTGGTAATGTCCATATCGGCAAAGTAATGCTTCAAACGTTGGCTATTTACAATAAACTCGCCTCCCTTTCTATCGAATGATATTACAGCTCCATAAGGATGTATTTCCTTGACGGTGAAAGGTCATGACCACCTTGACCTAAGCTTTCCAGGAAAAAAGCTCAAACGAGAGTTAAACAAAAGGACCAAATCATTAGGAGCAAAACTCTTATTAAAGATACGCTTTTCATGTGCTGCCTTATTCCTTTCTTTGTAGATCCTTGTGTTGTCATAGGCTAAGTGTCTGATCTCTTCTAACTCATTTAACTGCAAGGTCCTTTGTTCGGCCGCCAGCTTGATATCAGAGTTCAAATGTTTGATAGCCTAATTTGCCTTGTACTCGATCTCAACTAGAAGGTGACAAGCCTTCCCACAGACCAGATGGAATGGGGTTGTGCCCAATAGAGTCTTGTAAGCTTTTTTGTATGCCTAAAGAGCTTCATCGAGTTTTAAAGACCAATCATTCCTTGTCGAACAAATAGTTTTCTGCAGTATGCTCTTGATTTCTCGGTTCAAAACTTCAACCTGTCCACTTGTCTGAGGATGATATGGTGTAGCCACCTTATGATGAACCCCATACTTCTTTAGAAGACCATTGAAGGTCTTGTTGATGAAGTGAGAACCACCATAACTGATGACAACTCGTGGAACACCAAACTGAGGGAAAATAACGTGCTTGAACATCTTTAATACAACCTTAGCATCATTCGTTGGGCTGGCCAGCGCCTCCACCCACTTGGAAACATAATCAACTGCTACAAGTATGTACTGATTCCCTGAAGAAATAGGGAAAGGTCCCATGAAATCAACTCCCCAAACATCAAAAGACTTCAACTTCGAGTATGAAGTTCTAAGGCATCTTATTCATCTTGCTAATGTTCCCTTGTCTTTGACATAAATCACACCTTGAGATAAAAGCATGAGCATCCTTGAACATAGTTGGCCACCAAAAACTAGCCTTTAGAACCTTCGAAACTGTCTTGAATGTTGCAAAGTGTCATGCATAAGAAGAACCATGAAAATGAAACAAGATCCCTGAAATATCATCCTCGGATACACACCGTCTAAAAATCCCATCAGCACACTGCTTGTAAAGATAAGGTACATCCCAATAGTAGTGTCTGATATCACGAAGAAACTTCTTCTTCCTATAACCGTAAAACTCTGGAGGCTCAATGTCTACAGCCAAATAATTTGCAATCTCAGCCAACCATAGTGTGCCTGGAACTCGCGGAATCTTAGAAGAGGAACAAGCTGGTCTCGATGTGGTGTTAATAGAGTAGATGTGTTCCTCAGGCAAACTATCATCCAAAGGTACACTGTCATCCAGCCTAAGCCTTGACAAGTGATCAGCCACTCCATTCTCTATACCTCGCTTGTCTCAGATCTCAAGATCGAACTCTTGAAGGAGAAGAACCCATCAAAGAAGTTTTGGTTTAGCATCCTTTTTGGAGAGTAGATACTTCAATGCTGCATGATCTGTGTGAATAATCACCATAAAACCAACCAGATATGATTTGAATTTTTTGAATGCAAAGACAATAACTAACAATTTCTTCTCAGTTGTAGCATACTTCCTTTGAGCATCATCTAAAGTTCGACTAGCATAGTAAATCACATGCAGTTTCTTGTCCTTTCTCTGCCCCAAAACAACACCAATTGCATAGTCACTAGCATCACACATGATCTCAAAAGGCAAGTCCTAATCCGGTGGTTGCACAATTGGTGCTCTCACTAAAGCTCCCTTCAATGTGAAGAAAGCTTCTTCACATTCCCTATGAAATCGAACTTGGCATTCTTACAAAGCAATTGTGTCAAAGGTCTGGCCAGCTTCAAGAAATCCTTAATGAACCGTCTATGGAACTCAGCATGGCCTAGAAAACTCCTCACATCCTTCACTGTAGTTGGCGCTTTCAGGTTGGTCATAATCTCGATCTTGGCTTTGTCAACCTCTATACCATTCCCAAATATCTTGTGTCCTAAAACAATCCCATCGCTAACCATGAAGTAGCACTTCTCCTAATTCAACACATCGTTGAAGTACCCTGCAAAGATTAGAAAGACAACCAGCAAAAGAAGAACCATATATAGAGAAATCATCCATAAACACTTCCATAATATCCTCAATTATGTCAGTAAAAATAGACATCATGCATCTCTGAAAAGTTGCTGGTGCATTACACAAACAGAATGGCATTCTGCAATAAGCAAAGGTGCCATAGGTACATGTGAATGTGGTCTTCTCCTGATCGTCTAGATGAATCGAATCTGAAAGAAATCAGAATAACCATCTAGAAAACAGTAGTAAAAGTGATCTACCAATCTTTCAAGCATTTGATCGATGAAGGGCATTGGGAAGTGATCATTTCTAGTCAAAGAATTAAAGTTTCTGAAATCGATACACATCGTATGTCCTGTAACAGTCCTAGTAGGTATCAATTCATTGTTCTCATTAGTCACAACTCCTTTCTTAGGCACTACATGAACAGAGCTGACCTAGTTACTATCAGATATAGGGAATATAATTCCTGTTTCTAACAGTTTCATGATCTCTTTCTTAACAACTTCCTTAAGGTTGGGATTTAGACGCCTTGGTTCTCTATGGAGAACTTAGACTCGTCTATCAAGTGAATCCTATGCATACACAACTCAGGGGAGATTCCATGAATACCATCTAAGGAACCTATTGCTTTATGATACTTACAAAGTTCGCATAAAAGTAAAGGAGTTTCAGCATTGTTCAACTTAGCATTGATAATCACAGAGTAAGTTGAGTTCGGTCCTAGAAAAGCGTACCTTAGCCCTACAGGAAGTATTTTAAATTCGACCTTAGGAGCTTTGAGCTCGCTCCAAGGATTGTCCAAAGGTGATGTGATCGATAGCTTAGGTGCTTCTAAAGCTAAGTAAGCAACCTTCCTCTCAACTGACTTGGTTGAATCCAACATCTTGGCATAACTGGTTGCTTCTTCACTGAGGAACCCATACTCAGATTTTGTCCCTGTGAGTACGACATCAAGAGGATCCTCGGTTAGAATCTCATCAGTCATTTGGTCTGAAATTTCCTCAGAAGAATCGTTCATGAAAGTCATCCTATTAAGCATATTCTTCTTAAGCATTATGTCCATCTCAAATCTCATAAACATATCGCCTAAATGGAGGTGGATTCTAAAATTCTTCACATCGATCATAGCCCCTACAGTTCTGAGAAACGGCCTGCCCAAAATTAAAGGATCCTTAGGTTCTTCATCTAGCTTGAGAACCACAAAGTCTATAGGAACAAGATCATTCTCAATCTTAACATGCAAATCTTTGAGAATACTAACCCGAAGTTTGACCGAACAACCAGCAAAGATCAAAGATATCCTAGTCCTTTTGAAGTCTGTATATTCAAGATGTAGTGCTACAAAATATGGCATTAGGTTAACACTCGAGCCAAGGTCACAAAGGAACCCTGCAAATACAAGAGAACCAATCTCTATTGAAAGCACAAATCGTCCCGGATCTTCCTCCTTTTTAGGCAGCTTGTTTTGAAGTACATTACTACAGTCATGAGTTATCATCCCAACCCTTTCTTCCCTTGTGAACTTGTTTGTAACCAGCCCCTTTACATAGCTCTTAAGAGAAGGTATCATCTGCAAGGCATCGACAAAAGGTAGCCTCACATTCAAATCAGCACGCATCTCTTTGCACTTGGTAACTTCCAAATATTTTTGAGACTTCTTTGGTGGAATAGGGTATGGAGGTTTTGGCACATAGGTCCTCTCTAAAATCATACCTGATCTGTGACTAGGGATCACTGGATCTTGCGGAATTTGCTTTGGTGAAACAATCTGTTCACCATTGTTGATTGATCGATCATCACTGAGATCGATCTATCGCTCAACCTGCAAATCAAAATCGATGTTTTTTCTCTTTTCTACCTCGTCATCTTCAACATCTATCATCTCATCCTTCATGGATGGCTTCCTCATAGGAGGTTCTAGGTGCTTACCACTCCTTAATGCCAAAGCACTACATTCTTGTTGATGGGAAGGTGATGCATTCATTAATTGCACTTTAGCAATAACATAGTCATACTTCGAGCTAAATTCTATATACAACCTATCCACCCTTGCATTTATCTCAGACGTGGAGTGATGTTGTGCATGTATGAGCTGCTGTAACATGGTCTTGATCTCAGCTTGGCTACTATCTGAAGAACTCTTTGGTGTAGAAAGTAGATTAGGCGATGAACAAAAGTTGTTAGGCTTCAGTGTCGAATCCGAACATCCTGTATCCATCTCTACTTGTATCTCATAGTTATGCATGGCCTTTCTCTTTCTGACTCCACTTGCTGCATGAACTCATCCAACTTCTCACTAATCTCGTCGATCTTTTATGACTGAGAATTTTCTGATTCATCATCGCTAAGAGGTTCCTTAACCGTGCTTAGACCACTTGAACTTGCAGTCAGATTGTTGATTAAAGCATAGGCATCTTCTGTTGAATTGGTCATAAAATCTCCCTTGCTTGCTGCATTTAACAATCGCCTATACTCCCAGTTTACACCTCCATAGAAGAATATCAAAACCTGCTCATCACTAAACCCATGATGCAGACAATCTCTCTTGTATCCCTTGAAACGTTCCCAAGCATCACTAAACGATTCATCTTCATAGTGTTGGGAGTGTGAAATCTGATTTTTGAGATGTTGGGTCTTAGCTTTGGTGAAGAAGTGATCTAAGAACGCATCTCTACTCTCATCCCAAGAAGTTAATAGAGCGGGAGGAAAAGACTTGATCCACCTCAAACCCTTAGCTTCCAACGAGAACTTAAAGAGTTTGCAATTGACATAATCCTCAGGGGTTCCACTTGGTGTTGTAGTGCTGCAAATTTCTTTGAAATTCTCTGTGTGGTATATCGAGTTTTCCTTGCTGGAAAACCATGAAATGGAAACTGCTTAATCAATATAATCAACTGTAGGTTTAACTCATAAATAACCCCATGCAATGGAGGTATAGAAATCGCTGATCGATTCTGGTAGTGAACATGAGGAGTATCCACTTCCCCAAAAGCTCGATGTTGAGTTTTTGCATCTCTCTCTCTCTCTCTCTCTCTTCAGCTCTTCTATCTCTCTCATTAACCTCTCCACAATAGCCTTCTGATCTTGGTCTTGTTGACCAGTCGCGACATCTTCATGACTTTCCATAAGAGTCATACCCTGAAAAGCAATAATAAAGAAACCAAAACAAAAACAGACGCAAATAAAAGGTGTCTTAGACTAAAACTCAATCGTGAATTAAAAGGTGACAATATTGGTCCCTGGAAATGGTGCCAAAAACTTGATGCGTATCAGGTTTAAACCCTAAGTTATTTACTGCAAATGCACAACAAATTGAGTAGTAGTAATATAGGGATCGTATCCACAAGGACCAAGTTATCACACTATCAATTCTGAAACTAAATTAGAGCTAAGACAAATAGAAGGTTGTTTGTAAACTAAATCCAAAACAAAATTAATGATTAACAATAAATGATTAAAACACCAAGCTTAGGAAGTTCTTCAGGAAACAAGGAATTTAAACCAGGAAACTATTCAGGCAACATTTATTCAACAATCTCGACTCAGACATACATTTATAACCAACCCACTCTCGTGGTATCAATCACTATATCCAGCAACATAGTGGTCCTAACTCTCGTTGGTACCAAGAAACTAATATGCATTATCGATCGGGTCTATTAAGTCCACAACCAACCTTAACATCAGCTATCGCGGTTAAAGATTGATTACTCATCTAAAGAGGATCCAATTTCCCAACAAGCTTTTGGAGTGTTAGGTAATCTAAAATCATATATTAGTTAGCTACTCTAATCTAAGCCTTAAGTATATCAATTAGGTGGAGAACACATCAAGCAATTCCTATTTGTTCCTAATTCATAAATTCCCTGCAACCTTAGAAAATCCTAAACTTGATTGGGGAACCACTCAGATATGGTAAAGAAGAAGATCATATTGCAAATTATATTGAAAAGCATAAAAGTAAATTTAATTGAAAATAAGAGGATTCTGAATTCTTCTCCAATGGTGTAAGGATCGAAATCTCTCTCCCAAAATCTCAAATACAGGTTGTTTTTACGTAATGAATCTCTCTAAAACATAATGAAAATTGGTCTTATATATGTCCTAAAAACGTAGGTATAAAATAGTAAAATTAGGTTTTTGTCCTTGTCAGCTTCGATGATCGATCCATCAAGGCTAATTGCTCGATCTTCAATAGGTGTTGGTCGATCAGTAGATCGAGCGCGTCTCTTGCTGAACAAACAAGGATTAATCGATCAAGTGTAGTGATCGATCGATCAGGACTCTGAAATTCCACATATTGCTTTAATTTATCCTCGGCCAAGCTTTAAGGGCATAATCCGAATCTAACCTGTTTTCCATCTGAAAAGACTCTACAAAGCAAACAAACAATATGAAAACATGCGAATTAATGAGCTTTAAACCGATAAAAATGAGGTATATCATTGATGTGATTGCTGATTTACTAAATAGGAGTCTTCCCAAAGATAAAATAGCTCCGATTTCTTACACAAAAGTTTTGAAATTGGTAGCCAGACTTGAATTACCATATGATATGATAAATGTATCGATAATTGTATAACCTACTGGATAACGGATTCACTTGCGCTACGATGTTGTATCTATCATAAACCTTGGTTTCATGAAAGTGGTAGTAGATCTTGGATCTCTTACAAGCGATAGCCTGTTAGCGGTGGGCTTGAGTGAACTCAAAACTTATAACCAAGTAAACCGAAAAATCCTAATCTTGGGGCGGAGCTCAAACAGCTCATCATCAAAGAAGATATGGAAACTCGATCAGAGAATCTGGGAGGAGATCGCGAGATTAAGTCTCGTGTGATCCAAGAAGAATTGTTATGAAAAAAAATCTTCGAGCATTAATGTACTGCGAGTTTAAAAAGGGGTCCCTATAAAAAGAAATTAATAGGTGGAAAAAATACATTCAAAAAACACTGACTCATATAGCAAGATAAACTTGTTGGAATCAAGAATAGGTCAGCTTTGTAGCAAATATATCTATAGAGATTCACCACAAAAGCAATTGGCAAAAAGAACATCAGAGAAACCATAACACAGTGAAGCTTCAAGACAGAAACTTCAACAAAAACCATTTCATCTTCACCATATCTTTTCTCAAAACACAAAATTGAGAAAAAAATGTCAAATATATATTTTTGGTCATGGAGGGATCGAGAAATAAGTGATCCAGAGATAGGGTTACTAACCGCAAACTATGCGAATGAGATGAAATAGTTTATGTCGTTTGACAGAAATCAAAGCACAACGTGAAACATGTAAGTTGTAATGTCCATGTCCTATATGTTAAAATATGAGATTTCTTCCAGTAAAATAAGTCTGACTTCATCTTTATAGTAGAGTTTTTATGTCTGGCTATAATGTATGGTGCTCGCATGGAAAGAATACATCTATGGCTAACTTTGCTAGTACTAGGGAACATATTGATGCTGTTGTAGGTGTGAAATCAAGTGTTCAGAAAGAATTTGAATCTACGGTTAATGTTGATAGTACTAGTGAACATAATGAAAGTGATTTAGGTATGGAATCTATTGTGGAGGTAAAAACAATGTTATACATTACAGATGGTAAACGATGCATTTAGAGATAATATTCTTGCCTTTGAGGATGGAATAAATAGAAGGCAATAACCAAATTTCAAAGCACATAAATTTATAAAATGTTGAATGCAGCGAAGAAGTCATTGTATAGTGGGTGTGACAATAAACTATCTTCGTTAGCGACCACAACTGATTTGATGAATATCAAGACATATTACAGCTTAACAAAGAGTTGTGTTGATGCGATTACTGATTTGCTAAAGAGGAGTCTTCCCAAAGATAAAATAGCTCTGACTTCTTACACAAAAGTTCTAAAATTGGTAATTGGACTTGGATTACCATTTGAGATGGTAGATGTATTAATAATTGTATGATCTACTGGAGAACATATTTAGATGTGCAACGATGTAATATCTATCATAAACCTCGGTTCCATGAAACTGGTAGTAGATCTTGGATCCCTTACAAGCGATAACTTGTTAGCGATGGGCTGGAGTGAATTCAAAACACATAACCAAGTTAACCGAAAAAGCCTAGTTTTGGGCGGAGCTCAAAGAGCTCATCAGCAAGGAAGATAGGTAAACTCGATCTGAGAATCCCGGAGGAGATTGCGAGATCAAGTCTCATGTGATCCAAGAAGAATTGTTACAAAAGAAAATCTTCGGGCATTAATGTATTGCGAGTATAAAAAGGGGTCCCTACAAAAAAGAAATGAATAGGCGGAGAAAAATACATCAAATTCAAGAAACACTCACTCATATAGCTAGAAAAACTAGTTCGAATCAAGAATATGTCAGCTCCATAGCGAATAGATGTAATCTTTACTTTAATACTAGCGAAATAGATTCCCGAATTCACAATAAAACTCGGCTTTCTGTTTTTTTCCTTAGACAAAGAAGACACTCCCCTTGATCTCTGAAGAGCTACCCTTCGAAAAATTTCTATTAGGGAATAATATCCCCTATCGGAAGTTGGAAGGGATCCTCTCTAGTATATATAAGATATGGACATCTCCACTCATAGCCAATTAGTTTTGAGTTGGAAGCCCATAATCTAATATGGTATCTGAGCCCACGATCCACACTGTTCGACCCGATCCGACTCAAAGCTGGTCCATTTATCGACAACCTAGGCCCAATATTGGTGTCGTCGATCCACTCATTGCCAATTAGTTTTGAGTTGGAAACCTATATTCTGAATGGTATCAGAGCCCATGATCCACACTATTCAACCCGATTCGACCCAAAGCTAGTCCATTTATCGACAACCTAGACCCAAAATTGGTGCCGTCGATCCATCCCCGAACATATCGAGATTAATGGTCAAAGAGCCGTCCTCTCGAGGGGGCGTATTAGGGAATAATATCCCACATCGGAAGTTGAAAGGGACCCTCTCTAGTATATATAAGATATGGACCTCTCCACTCATTGCCAATTGATTTTTGAGTTGGAAGTCCATATTCTAATAGTTGGAAGGGATCCTCTCTAGTATATATAAGATATGGACCTCTCCACTTATAGCTAATTGGTTTTGAGAAGGAAGCCCATAATCTAATATGGTATCAGAGCCCACGATCCACACTATTTGACCCGATCCGACCCAAAGTGGTCCATTTATCGAAAATCCAGGTCCAATATTGGTGTCGTCGATCCATCCCCGAGCATACGAGATTGATGGCCAAATAGCCATTATCTCGAAGGACGTATTAAGGAATAACATCCCATATCGGAAGTTGGAAAGGATCCTCTCTCTTATATATAAGATACGAGTCTCTCCATTCAATGCCAATTAATTTTGGGTTGAAAATCTATATTCTAATAACTTCTGGATCCTTATTGAAATCTTGTCCGCACCTCGAAAATTCTCCATAAGAAAAGTTTTCTGTCACATGCTGATGCGCCTATGATTATGTCATTATCATAAATCCATTGATCTTCGAGAGAAGGAAAGTCCACGATTTCTTCAATCATGGCTTTTATGTTCATAAAATCTTTTGCACCAAATTCGCTCTACACTCTAACACTATTACGGTCAAAGTCAATATCATGATTACTCTTGTGGTTCACTTATAGATTGTCTTTAAATTCCAACAAAATATCGTGTTCTTTTTTAAGGTTCAGTGTTGACCTAATGAAACTACTTGGAAAGAAACTAGTGTCGTCTTTGCGTTAACACATTCAATGTATTTTTTATTCCAAACATCTCATACCCAAAAAAGCAAATTAAAGATAGAGAAGTCCATTGTTGCTTAAAATGTCAAAATGTATTTGTTCAATTCAATGATTCAACGTACCTCAACTCTTAGAATGACTAAAATATACTTGCGAAATATAGTAAAGTATTTATAATCAAAAGCTCGAGATCTAAACCATAAATGCTTATATATTCTGTTAGGGACTGATACCGGATTCATACTTAGAAAAAGTTTTAATGACTTTTAATTATAAAATTCTTTTGTCTGAAATATCTTAGATCTAGGCTAAAAATATTTTTCCTAGTAACCCTTAAATGATCTTTCGAATTTTCAATCAAGCACACTATTGAAAGAAAATTAGAGATCGTAACTTCTCTGTAGTTAGAGATGAAACCCTGATAACCGTAAAATAAGTTGTGATCATCTACCATTATGCAAGGTTAACATCCAGTCTATCATAACATTTGTGTTCCCCCAACAATTAGATCTGCACACATGAGCATGTTATCAACTACAATTTTTACCAATACTATTTTTTTTTGTTACAATTTTACTATTTTTTGCACATATAGATTACATACTAATCATGTGTTGCACTGAGTCTTTGGGAGGCAACTGGGTTGAGACAATGGTATATGCATCCATGTAACATATTACAAACAAAAAACCAATATTCTTTGTTGTAATTTTATGGCCATTATCGCTTCACACTTGCAAAGAAAATCTCTTTTGTATCTTCCATTTAATGCTCATGTCTTCCTTGCGGAGCAAGCTGGAGAAGGTGAGATATCGACTTCTGTGGTAGGCTATCAGAAGAGAAAATAAAGTTTTATTCTTTTAGGGACCATTTTGTATTTGTTCACCTTGTCCCCATAGTTTACTCGGGAAATTTTGAAAAATGCCCTTTTTGATGTACCTTTTTTCAAAAATGTCTCTCGACATTTATCTTTTCAAAAATGCTCCTCATTAATACAAAAATGATAAAAATACCCTCAAAAGAAGTGCAATAAATTTTTCTAGCCAAAAAACAAAATTTCCCACCAAAATTCTTTTTGTGGAATTTCAAAAAAAAATCTACAGAAAAAAAAAATTTCCCGCCAAATAAATAATTTCCCACCAAAATTTTTTTATACGTGCGCTTATAAATTTTTACAAAATTTTTATAAACATCTTATAAATTTTATAAGCTCTCTTATAAATCCTTATAAATTTTGATAAACA
>OVBA01001321.1:0-45951 GCA_900406435.1 Lepidium aucheri
GGTTTTTCCATGATAAGGTTTTTAATGAGACAGTGCGTAATATATAATTAAAGATAAGTAATTAAGGGGGAGTGTTATAAACCTATAGGTGATAATAACCTATATACTAGTGATAATAATTACTTATCTTAAAATATCTATAATATTTTAATATATTTTATGTAATATATATACATGTGCTGTGATTTACTTGTAACAACACAAAAAATTTTCTACTCGTGTAAAAGTTCACTCTTACCCACTCATTCTCTCCCCCTTCTCTCTTTATCATCTTACATATATTTAAGTTTTTTTTATAACAATAGAGCTGTTTTTCTTCTTCGATTTTTTGCGAAAATTGAAGCTTTTGACTGCTCATTGTCTACCTTATTTTCTCTCAAGTGTATTTTATACTACAACATAATTTTTTTTTGTTAAGAGAGGTTCTGGGCCTTCGGCCCATAATTCCGTTGGGCCGGCTTGTCTGTTTCTAAAATTGGTGACCAAACAACTCGAACTTAGTATCTACACCTGGGAGATTTATCATTGGACCAAGACCGTTTGGTTTACTACAACATAAATTAAAAAATATTTCTTGGAAATTTTAAGATTAGTCTGTAGCAAATTTCTGGAAGCTCTTGTAACATTTCATATAATCTGGAAGTTGAAATTAATGAGCAAGTGAGACAAACAAGATTTCTAAAACCTGTTTAAAAAAAACTTTTGGACATGAATACATATTTTTATTTAAAAGAAAATCTAGGAATAGAGGGGAAACCCCATTTATGATTGATGTAAGAAAGAACAGATGGCTAAATATAAAAAATACGAAGTTAACCATCTTTGAAAATATAGAGATTGTTGATTAGTTTAGAATCAATATTACATTTCACACTAAACAACTCTGGCTCTAACTCTTAAGGTACTTAATGTCATTTCAAAATCAAGTGCAAGAATATTCACATAAAAGCGCCTAACTATAAATTCTTTACTCATCCCTGCACTGTTCTCCAAATGGTGGCAGAAGAAGAGCCAATCTTGCCTTGTACCTCGCAATTTTATTTAATCGCTCTTCTCTCGATCTGAAAACAAAACAAACCCACAAATTTGTTCACAGAAAAGATATATTCAATCTTCAATCACGGAAGTAAAACCACTTTGCTTTGTTATTATGTTGTGTGACTCACCGAGCTCGGACCTTCTTAGCTCGGTCTACATGTCTTTTCAAAAGATCAGATTCTGACATTTCCTTAACAGATTCCTCGTCCTGTAACTAATCAAAGATTTGAATAATATTATCATCTTTAGCATATTACCCTTCACCATTAGCATTCTAGAAAGAATTCATAGAAACACGAAACCTCTTTGTCTTCTTCGTGATTTGGTTCTTCAACTGAATCTTTTGGCAAACTTGTCTCCATCATATCCATAGGCAAAGGCTTTGGCAAATATGTCATTGTATCACTTTGCTTCGTCTGTAAACAAAGTCCTTAATCCTTAACTATGTCAAATAAGAGTATATACAAAGCCAGCTGCTATATTTTAAAAGAAAGCCAATAGAAATTAATGCAAACCTGACTTCTCTCATGAGCACCATTTCTCAACCACGATCTACACAGTGAATATAGAGAAGCTCCCTCTGTTATTCTAACCTGCAAACAAGTAAAACGTATTTACAGATCCTCAATGGCAAGGAAAGCAGTCTTAAACGATAATGCAAAACCAAAAGATATGGAACAACTTTACCTTTCGTTTTCTGACAAGGACCAGAGCCTCATCACGGCTTCTAAACAACATGAGGATGAAACACAAAGAATATTATTTATCTAGAGTATATTCTTAAGTAACTATGCAGAGTGGAAAGAAGGTAAGTACCTGGCGTTTTTATGTCGACCATTGTCAAGAATTGAAGTTGGAGGATGGGCTACCTAATTATCAGAAATCCAAAACGTTTAGAACCATAATCACACACTTGCTGAGATCTAACAGAAGTTTTAACCTTCACTCATCTTGCAATAACGAAATTCTACAAGAATGTAATAGTTAATGTAGAGCTACCACCAAACCAATCTTTGATCAGATAGCAAAAGCGGAAGCACATCTACATTCCCGCATTACTAATGGCACCGTTTCGACGCACATAACATTTAGTAATTAACAATATTTAAACTGATTAAACATTTGTGTGTTCATGAGAGATCAGAAAGGGCCATTAACTACAATCACTATGTCAAATACTAAGTTTAATATAAACCCTTTCACGAACGACCACAAGCTTAAAGAAGAATCTTACGTTTTTCGTTTACAAAAGAGAAGAAACTAACTAACCCGAGGTTGCAAGAAGTGAGGAACTCCCTTCATATGACCAGACCCGAATTGAGGAGGTTGTTGAATCTGAGAATGCGCAGCTCTCATGAACTGAATCATAGGATCCATGTTGGATCCAAATTGGCCATGATGGTATGCATAAACCGGCCGAGGAGGATATCCACCTGGACCACCGACTGGATCCGAGACGGAATTCGAGTTTTGTCTTCCGGGTCGGGTCGGAAACCCTCGACCCAAAGAAGCAAACGGGTAAATAAGACTGGACGGGTCTTTTTGAGGCTGATGAGGCGAGCCGGCAACGGAATTTGAACGCCTAACAGGGATAGGATTAGCGTAGAGATTTTGATGAGGATGATGACGATGAAGAGGAGCTATGGCTCTGAACGACGGAGGTGGTGGTGGCGGTTGAGACGACTGTGTCACCGGAGTTTCCGATGGGACGATGATTGAACGCGATACAGTAACAGAGACGGAGGGTTTTGGATTAGGATCGGAAGTGGACATTCTCCGGCGAAAGGTTTTTGCGTTCACTGAAATTTGGGGAAACAAAGAAAAGGACAACGATTCAAATTTGGTGGTAGCTTTTAACTTTTTTCTTGGACGCCAACTGCCTAACTCTTTTAAGTAACGAAGTTCTAACTAGGGATCGGCATTCGGTTTTGTCTTAGACGAGGTCCGCCCGGTTCAATGACTTCAATCTCAGGTAACAAATATTTCAAATTTCCAGACCGAACCTCAAATTTCTCTAAACCAAACTAAGATCCCTGAATCCAAGAATAATCCAAATAATATATATTATTATATAAAGTATGGTTACTGATTAATAGAGTAGGAAATAATGGATAATGATTCTTGTGGATTTGAACGGGAGTAAGAGTTTAGTTAACTGAGTAATAAGATAAGGTGAAGGCCGAATTCGTCTTCTTATTAAACTTTGAATGTTCAAAAAAAAGATCTTCCTTACAGAAGGATTGTGCTTCTATTTATAGTTTATAGAGGCGGTTTACATGTATAGAAAAAGAAGCAAAATTTACAAATCTTGTTGATAAGACTGAATTTGTTAAGATTCATGCTAGATTTGTGGAAGTTTTCCATATCGGAACAGGAAAACTTTCGTTTGTTGTATGCTAATGTGTCATCCGATTTCCCTTCAGGTTTGTGGAACCTTCCGAGACGAGACATTTTGCCGAGTCGAATACCTTATCCGAGTTGAAGACTTAGTGCTTGCATCCCGATGGTTCTTTTATTAGACCCGTTGTTTTTGGTGGACCAAAGTAGGATCTCGGATCCACCTCCAACAATTGTCCCCTCCCAAACTCGGAAAATTCTAGTGCCGAATAATTCCAAGCTGGAAAGGTTGTTTCATCTTCCAAAATCTTCGATCCACCTGTCAATTTTCAGTGGGTCATTTGAACAGTTGCCTCGATTTTACGTGAGTCGTCATTACACCGCGTGACGTCGCTTCGATTACTTCCCGCTCATTCATTATTTCAGCTTTGTGTCGCTTCACATTTCAGTAATTCTCTATAAATACCATGCATCTTCTTCTTTTACCATTTACTTTTCATCTGCTCATACTTACTTTGACGACTTTCGAGTTCTTATATACTCAAATTTCTTCAAGTTTTTTTTGCTTCTTTTCATTGTTCTTCTCTGTCAAAAAATGGGTCTCGAAGACTTTAAACTTCAAATATTGAGGCTGGTGTTAGTTTCTTCTCTTGAGGGTTTAAACGCTCGACCCTCTAGAGGTTCTTCTAGGGTTTATGAACCCTTAGCTTCTTCATCTTGGGGCTTGGCTGAAACCCCTTCTGAGTTTGGCCGTAAAGACTCGCAGCCTTCCAAGAAAGCAAGGACTGATGTGTTGTTCTCGATTCGTTCTCCAAGAGGAGGGAGTAGGAGCGGTTCTGCAGGTTCTTCTCGTGGGAGGAGTAGGGGTGTCCCCGACTTTTGATTTACCCAGAGTCATACTAGTCCACACCCGATTTTGGACTTTCGGTCTGAGTGTGCTGATTTAATGAGCCAGATTAGGACTTCTCTAGAGCGTCTCCCTTCTCTAGATCAAATGAGAAATCGGGAGGGGTACGAAGAGACCTCGTACTTGTTGTTCCAGGTTCAAACTGATTTTCGATTACTATTTCGTATATACTGTCCTATTTCTGTTTTCTGACTTGTTTATTTCTCGTCTTCTTTGTAGTTTATTGCTTGTGTGAACAACATCATGTTGGAACGGGAGAGTTCCATCGTCAACTCGGACGGTGGTTCTCGACGAAGTATGTTTGGACTCACTGCCGAAAGTTATCTTGAAATGGGTGAACTTTGGTCAAGACTCTCTGAGGCGGAAAATGAGCTCGTTCGTGTCAAGGACGAGTTAAAACTTGAGAGAGAGAATGTCCTTAAGTTGACTGTTTGTAATAAGGCTTTGTTCGAGTCTCTTGAATGCGTGGACTCTAACTGTGATACCGCTTTCAAATCTGCTGAAAAAGCGAGTGAAGAGGTGTTGAAGTTACGTGCCGAGTTGGATATTATGAGGGGCGACTTTGATTCTCATCTTCATCAAGCATTAACTGTTGAGAACTTGAAGATCTTGAAAGTCTATCGAGAACGTTTGTCCGACCATTTTGGCTGAATTGCTGCTCGGTTCAATGATCTGGACAGGAACTTTGAGGCCCGTTTATCATATGCCCAATTCGTTGGGTCAGAAAATGCCCTTCAACTGCTTTCTAGCTGGGGAATCGACATCCCTCCTGTAGTCACCGATTTGATGAGTACCAAGGTGAACGAGTTCAAAGAGCTCGTTGATAAGGAGAGTTTGACGCGCTGCTCCCGGGGAATTTTGTCGTCCTTGTTTTTGAAGTTGGAGAGGCCTCCAATACTGGTGAAAGTAGACTAACAGAAGGACCATAATTTCTCCGGGCTTTGTCGTAGTCTTCTTGTATAATCGGCACTAGGCCTTTAGAGTGGAATTCTTTTGTACGTACTCGGTACTTTTTGTAAATGTTTTTCCTGTGTAAATGAAACAAGACTTGATAATGAATAAAACAATTACTTTAATGCTTTTGACTCGTCATTTTACTAATTGTGGTTTCCAAGATCCTTTTCTTGTTTTTGCGCGTTTAGAGAAGTTTCTTTTTGCGTTTAGAGAGTTTGATCTCGTTTTAGCGTTGGAAGAGAACTTTTTGTTATATAGCTTTGTAACTGAGATTTTAGGACTTAGTTTAAGTTTAAGAGGTTCGGATTCAGAAACCATATTTATAAAACTTGGTCCAAAGGATTTCCAACTATCTGTTTGGAAATCATGTTCTGACTTTATTTCAGACCTTAGTCTCGTAGTTCTGTACAAAGCTTTGCTTTGTCGTTAAGTGAGATTTTAATCTTGATAAATCTGTAAGGAACTATGTTCCGTCTTTCCGTGATAAATCAATCTCAGCATTTCTGTACAAAGCTATGCTTTGTGTTTGGATATGTACAGAACTATGTGCCAACGTTAGGCGAGAAGTTGTTCTCAACATTCTTATATAAAGCTATGTTTTGTCTTTTTGATCTGTACAGAACTATGTTCCATCGTTAGACGAGAAGTTATTCTCGTGATTTATGTACAAAGCTATGCTTTGTCTTTTGATCTATACAAAACTATGTTTCGTCGTTAGATGAGAAGTTATTCTCGTGAAACTTTCCTAGGCTATGTTTTCGCCTTTTGACAAGATCTGTTTTGCTGAACCTGTCCGAAGCTATGTTTCCGTCTTTTGACAAGAATTGTTCTTTTGAACATGTATGGAACTTTGTTCCGCTGATATTGAGATTTCTATCTCGAGAAATCTATACAAAGATTTAAGCCTTGTCTTTCCTGTCAAAAATTTAACTCTTGTAAATGCTACGAGAGATTAGTCTCGTAATGTATAAGCTTTTCTCTTCAAACTCGGTAGAATTTGGAATTTGCTTTCTAAGGTGGTGACCAAATCTTAGTCGGCGGTTTTTGAGATTTTAAACTCAATGATTGTAAGTTTTTCGAGGTTAGGCTTGGCGAGTTTAGAACTCGACATTTAAGATAAGGACTAGGTTCTAGTCATGGACTTCTGAAGTTTAGAATTGGGTAGACTTCCTTTACTTGTAATAAATTTTTCGAGGTTGAGTTTGGCGAGATTTTAAGACTCGGTTTAAAACACACTTTAGATTTTGTGAGAATTTATCTCGGGTTATAACTCGTAAAATATATAGGGTGTAATCCCTTATTTTTTTAATGCCAACTTACGACAAAATGATATTTTTTACAAAGTTTTAACTAGACCCGAATGCTACCTATGTACTCCGAAGGGATCAAGCCAAGACGTAGTTCTCATTAAATGACGTAGATAGTAATACGTTAAGTGACGAATTTTGTTTGTTGAGAATGCGATTTGCTAGTAATAGTATCACATCAAGTAGATGAAATTCCAACTTCGAAGAATTAGAACTCCTTCCATGGTGGTGATTTTGTAGACGCCCGGTTTTACTATTTTGAAAACAATGTATGGCCCTTCCCAATTGACGCAGAGTTTTCTGGCATTAAGTTTGGTCGTGTTCTCGAACACTTTTCAAAGTACAAAGTCTCTGACAGCAAAGTATTGTCCGCGTACTTTCTTGTTGTAGTACTTTCTCGCTTGCTGTTGATAATTTTGTACTCGGAGGAGGTTTTCGTAACGTTCTTCTTCAAAGTCGTCGATACTATTTTCGATAGCATTGTTATTTGCGTCTTTGTTCTCGGAAAGACGTTCACGGTGCAGAGTTGGCAGTGCTATTTCTTTTAGAGCCATTGCCTCTATTCCGTGAGATAGAGAGAATGGAGTTCGCCTGGTTGATCACTGAGATGTGGTCCGATGTGACCATAATACTCCTTTTAACTCGAAAGCTTAACTTCCCTTCTTTTTAGAAAGTCTCTTCTTTAGACCATCAAGGATCTGTTTGATTGTGGCTTTTGCTTGACCGTTACCTTACGGGTTTCATGGTGTTGATTTGCTTACTTGGATATTCTATCTCGCGCAAAAGTTAGTAAATTTAGCCGAGATGAATTGAGATCCGTTGTCCATCATGATTTTGTATAGGGGACCATGTCGGCAGATGATGTTTGTCCATACGAATTTGATCATATCTTTATCTTTGATCTAGGAGTAAGCTTCTGCTTCGACCCACTTTGAGAAGTAGTTGGTCATTACTAGCATGAACATCTTCTGCTGGGATGATGGTAACGGTCCGACTATATCCATTGTCCACCGCTTGAATGGATAAGGCATTATTGCAGATGTTAACTCCTTGGTTTGACCATGAATAATGTGCCCGTGCCTTTGGCTCTGGTCGCATCTGGCAGTGTACTCAGCACAGTCCTTGGACATAGCTAGCCAATAGTATCCGAGTGTCCTAATATTTTGAACGAGCGTTCTACCATTATTGTGGTTTCCTCCTACTCCATTGTGCGTTTTCTTGATGATTTTGTTGACTTTGTTGCCATGAACACATGTAAGCAAGAATCCGTTTGAGCTTCTCTAATAAAGTTTTTTGCCGATTTGGATGTAGAAAGCGCTCTTGGCTTTTAGACGGCGTGCAGTTCATCTGTCTTCTGACGTTTCACCGTCGATGATATGGGCTAAGATTTCGTCTCGCCAGTTTACATTCTGTTTGGTGTTATGTTCGGTGTCTGCCATCACAAAACCAGAATCTTCTCGGACTTCATCTATTGCTGAGACTAGTTCCATATCTCCCTTTGTTAGGCTTATGCTTGCCCTATCTATCCTTTCTAACGGGATGATCCGTCGTTGGAGGGGATCTATTGTGGATGCGAGAGTAGCAAGGACATAGGCAGATGTGTTCTCGGACCTTGAGATTTTATTGATTCGAAATCTTAACTTTTTAGTTATTCCTTTACCATGCGGAGATAAGCTTTCATTCTGTTGTTTTTTGTGTCGTACCCTCTGTTTACTTGATTGACGACGAGTTGTTAATCGCAATAACAAGTGATGTTGTTGGCCCAACTTTTTAGCCAACTTTATACATGTAATTAACGTCTCGTACTCTGCTTTGTTACTTGATGCTGGGAATGCAAGTTGGAAAGACTGTTCCAAGACTTCTCCAATGGGGCTTTCTAGCCTGATTCTTACTTCTGAGCTGTATTATGAGGAAAATCCGTCCACGTATATCTTCCACGTTTGGTTTTCTTCCAATCCTAGAGGCTCTAGATTCGGTGATAGCTCGACTATGAAATCGGCTAGGACTTGTGACTTTGCGCTTGTACGTCCTATGTATTTGATATCATACTTGCTCAACTCGATTGCCCACAGTGTCAATTGTCCTGACTGATTTGGACTATGCAGTATTGTTCACAACAAATGATTTGTTAACACTATGATGGTGTGCAATTGTAAGTAAGGGCGTAACTTCCTTGCAGAGGTAAGCACTACTAGTGCAAGTTTCTCTGTGGTTGGATATCAAGACTCGGCTTCATCTAATGACTTGCTGATATAGAAGTTTGGGTACTGAGTTCCTCTAGTATGCCATTAACTGTCGAGGTGGAAACCGCGATGTACAAATACAATGGTTAACCGTGTTCTGGTTTAGCGAGTATCGGTGGAGTTGAAAGATATTCTTTCAATTCGGAGAAGGTGTTCTCGTAGCTTTTGTCCCATTTGAATTCCTTATTTCCCCACAATAAGTTGTAGAACGGGAGACATTTTTTTGTCGAGCGTGATATGAAGCGATTTAGAGCGGCTATTTGTCCCATCAATCTCTGAACTTCTCACTTATACTTCGGAGAAGGTAGCTCTTGAATTGTTGTGACCTGTTTTGGTTTTGTTTCGATTCCTCGTTGAGTGACTATGTACCCGAGGAGTTCCCCTGATGTAACTCCAAAGGTGCACTTCACCAGATTGAGTTTCATCTGATATTCATTCAGAGTTCTGAAGCAATGGGCTAAATGGTCGACATGGTCTTCTGCCCTTAATGACTTAACTAGCATGTCGTCAATATATACCTCCATGCTTTGTCCAAGTTGATCAGGAAACATTTTGTTCATGAGGCGCTGATAGGTAACTCCAGCATTCTTCAGCCTGAATAGCATTACTTTATAACAATAAGTGCCTCGCTCTATGATGAACGATGTCTTTTCCATGTCGTCAGGATGCATCCAGATCTGGTTGTATCCTTAGAAGGCATCCATAAATGAGAGAAGCTCGGTCCCGGCTGTTGCTTTGACAATTTAGTCGATATTCGGTAGTGGGTAGCTGTCCTTCATACACGCTTTATTGAGATCGATGAAGTCTACGCAGACTCTCCATTTTCTATTCTTTTTGGGTACAACTACCAGATTGGCCAGCCATTCTGGATATTGAACTTCGGTGATTGACCCGATTTTAATCAGCTTCTTTACTTCTTCGATCACGTCCTTTGTTCTTTCTGGCCCGAGCTTTCTTCTTTTCTGCTTTATCGGCTTATACGTTGGATCAACGTTTAGCCTATGATTTGTGATTGCCAGATTGATTCTAGGCATATTGCTTGGTTTCCATGTGAACGTTGACGTTCTCTTTGAGGAGACATATCAGCTTCTCCTTGATGGGTTTACTTAGGTTGATTCCAATGCTTACGCATTTTATCGGATCGGCCAAGTCAATATTGACAAGCTTGATGGTCGATTGATCGAGCTTCTCAAAAGCAGGAGGTTCTGTCAGTACTCTGCTGCGTACTTATGTTGTGATCATGCATGACTTGTTTCTTAACTTCAGTTCGGCGAGGAAGCAAGTTTGGCCATTTTCTGATCGCCATTAAGTGTGTAGACTCCTTCGTATATCGGAATCCTAACGCATTGATGATAGCCCGATGGCACAGCTTTCATCGCGTGTAACCAAGGCGTTCCTAAGATCATGTTGTAGATGGGTGGTTTATCTACAACAAGTAGCTTGATCCATCTTGTAAGTGCAATAACTCGGATAGCTAATTTCACCGTTCCGATCGCGTTGATTGTGCTTCCATCAAACGCAGTTAAGGTTCTGTCCACGATTTAAAATGGACGTCTGGTAATGCCATCTTATCTAGAGTCTCTTTGAAGATGAGGTCTACCGAGCTCCCAGTATCAATGAGAATTCATGAAACGTCATAGTCAGCAACTCGGAGTTTGACGACTATGGGATCGTTGTGTGGGAAGCTAACTCCTTTGACGTCTTCTATGGTGAAAGTGATCACCGAGTCTACAACGTGCATGCATTCTTGGGCGGACTCCTGGTTGACTGAGGAGACTACATTTCGCTAATATTTTTTGATTGAGCGAATTGTATTATTACAAAACTGTAATCCGCACATGATTACACCGACGACAACTCACAGATCAACAAATCTATTGTTGTCTCCTTCCGGCTTTGTCCGCTTTGCTAATTCAGAAGCGCCAGCTTTTGGGCTTGCCCACTTGAAGGCAGCTTCCTGTTGCTCAGCTTCTTTTTGCTTTTGTGCTTTATACTCATGGGTATCTTCTTCTGAGACCTCCAATGCTCCTTTTCTGAATTTCTCAGTAAGGAATTCTTGCAGCTGTTTGTACTTCGTAGTCGAATGGTCTGCCTTCTTGTGGAAACCACAATATTTATTCCGATTGTAGGTGTTGTTTAATGATTTATCGCGGGAGCTATTATTCTCCTCGACTCGGAAGGTGGTTGCCGAGTTTGCCTTACCTCTATTATGCTGCTTAAGCTTGTAGTGAATCTCCTTTTGCTCTTTGACTGCTGAAATCTGCTTTGCATTTTGGTTTTGTGAGAGAATTTATTTTTCCTCTACATATTCCTCGTGCTATCTGCCCTACATGAGGTGTCAAAGATCGTATTGGGCCTATTAACAAAAAAAGTCCCGTTTTAACACCTCATCATTCACCATTCCAGTTTGGAGGGCTTCAATTGCCATGTCGTCAGTGACCTTGGCCTTGGTCAGTATCTTTTTGAAGCGTCCGAGATATGACTTCAAAGGTTCTTTAAAGCCTTGCCTCAAAGATCTCAATTCAGCGGTTGAGGTGTCCTGGTTGACGAACAAAGCATATTGTTTTATAAACAACTCGACAAGTTGATTGAAGTTCTCGATTGACCCGGCGGGGAGCTTAATGAACCATACCAAGGTGTCTTCGGTTAAGTTTTCTGCAAAATGCTGGCAGTAGACTGCGTCTTCATTGTCTATGGTGTAGTTGGTACCGTTCATCATGACGTTGAAGGCGCTCATAAACTCTACAGGATCCGAGTTCCCATCGTAAGAGGGGCATCGAAGTTGCAATCCTTTATTTACCAAGACTCTCCGCAGTCTCGGTGCGAATGGTGAATTCTGCGCCTGAGGTAGGATCCTTCCTATCTCGGGTACCGAGGTAGTAGCTTGATGGAATTTTGATTTGATGTCATCCATCATCTCTAATACGATAGCAGCGTCCAAGGTCACCTGGCTCTACTGTCTTGTCGCGTTCGGTATGGTAGAGTGATCTTGTACCAAAGTGGCGACTGGTTGTGGACTTGGAAAGTCCTGGAACATTGTTCTCTGAACAGTAGCCAATGCCTCCGCGCATGGTCTGCTGACTTGAGTAGTTGGAAGACTACTCTCATTCAAGCGAGACTCGAGCCGATCGAACCTCTCGGCGTTTCTTCGATTAGAAGCTTCTTGTTATGCGATCAGGGTACGCACTAAAGTTCCGAGTGTTGGTGTCCCCGGTGGTGGCGGTGGAAGGTCTTCATCCTCTAGAGTTTCCTGTTGACTCTCTTTTCGAGTCTGAGTTGTATCTATTGTCGATCCGTCTGCTGGATTGGTGTGTTCTTGAGGGAGAGGTGCCCTCCTTTCCGGTGAGCTGATGGAGAGTTCTCCGTCCACCATGTTCTTAATCTCAGAGTTTCCTCTTACCTTTGTGAAGATGTCCTTCGATATCTTCCCCACAGACGGTACCAACTGTTGGAACCGGGTTTAGCACGGCGAGTACTAAAATGGTGGTTCCTGATTAATAGAGTAGGAAAGAATGGGCAAGGACACTTGTGGGTTTGAATGAGAGTAAGTGCTTAGTTAACTGAGTAATAAGACAAGGTGAAGGCCGAATTCATGTTCTTATTAAACTTTGAATGTCCAAAAAGAAGATCCTCCTTACAGAAGGGTTGTGCCTATATTTATAGTTTATAGAGGCGGTTTAGATGTATAGAAAATAAAGGAAGATTTACAAATCTTGTTGATAAGACTAAATTTGTTAAGATTCATGCTAGATTTGCGGAAGTTTTCCATATCGGAATAGGAAAACTTCTGTTTATTGTATGCTGATATGTCATCTGATTTCCCTTTAGATTCGTGGAACCTTTCAAGACGAGATATTTTGCCAAGTCAAATATCTTATCCGAGTTGAAGACTTAGTGCTTGCAACCGGATGGTTCTTTTATATTCGACCTGTTGTTTTTGGTGGACCGAAGTAGGATCTCGAATCCACCTTCAACAGTAATCCTCGGAGATGATGGAAATCCATACAATGGGGTGTGAAAGAAAAGTATTGAAAATCTGGACCACTATTAATATATGTATTTTTTGTCAAAATTGAGTTACAACTAGTCAGCCCATTAGCCAATTAAAAAAAATATTTATATTTATCCCACCATTATCTCAATTTGATCTTTTGTCATATTCTCTTGAGGAGTATCAAAGTTATGTTTTGTGAGGATATTAGCAGCAACAGCAGATTGTTCTTTTGTTGATGAAGTAGTTTTCTTTCCTCTCATTGGATGAACAGGAGGATAACTGTGCACTTGTAACACTTGTCTACTATATGTCCTAAACGAGAACAATGAGAACACTTGGGTTTCTGCCCTCCTTGAGTGAAACAAACTCTAGAAGAATGTGCAGAACTAATCTTATGTTGAAAAGTAGTAGGTCATGGAGAATTCTGTGATTCATACCCAACGAGTCTCTGACTTTCCTCCTGGTTCAGCACATTATAAATTTCACTTAAACCAGGTCTAGGCTTCATACTCAGAATTTGTCCTCTTATAACAATGAAGTTATCATTTAATCCCATAAGAAACTGAATAATTTTGCTCGTTTCAGCATCTTCTAGGTGTTCTTTCACTTGATCACAATTACATTTCTCTATAGAAGATATTCAGGTGTTGGCTAAATGCTCCCATAATGTCTTCTTCTGTGTGTAGTATGTTGACAGATCCTAATGACCTTGTTTCAGACTCAAAACTACTTGCTCTATCTGATATTGCGAGGTAGATTACTCACTTTAAACCTTCGATACAAATCATCCCACATTTCAACATCTTCAAAATATAAAATGCTTCCATAGATCTCCTTGTTCACCACATTCACTAACCAAGCTTTCACCATACTATTGCATCTACTCCGTATCTTGAAAGATATATCATATACATCAAGTCTAGGAAGAGTTCCATCAACAAAAACGAGCTTATTCTTTGCATCTAAGCTTATGCGCATAGAAGACCAGCTATTGTAATTAGTTCCATCAAGTATATGTGAGACTATGGATAAACCTGAGTTGAGTGAAAGAAGAAAGAACTGTGAGTACTATCGAATGATTCAACCTCCAAAGAACCAGATCCAAAACTTGTAGGAGCTTTAAAACGAATCACACTCTGCTGTTTCTAAAAGATATCTCCAGGTTCTTCCAAAGAAAGAATGTCTTCATCAATCAAGTTTTGATTACGTTGTTTTCCTCCTCTTCGCACCATTTTGAATTCGATTGAGCTGTGAAAAAGAAAAATCAAGTTGAATCAGTGAAGATTGAAGAAAAATCTGATCATATTTGAAGAAAAACGGAAGCAAATTGAAGACGAATCGAAGAAATTAGTTTGAATTATGAGATTGCTCAATGCTCTGATACCATTTCACCTGTAACAAACTCGAGAGAGAGGGTAGATTTGAATAAACTGTATATTTTTCTTAATATTAATCTGTACACTTGGATCAACTTATATACAAGTATAAGCAATAACAGAAACTCTAAACCGAAAGATATTTACAATTCAATGTAAACCAATTCATAACACAATTAACCAATGAAGATTGCATCATTTACATGCATGTTGGCAGCTCCATCTCCAATTTTCGAGATAATGACTTATTTTGTTTTCTTGAACAATTAATTTGATTATCCAACGTTAAACTTTGAATCTACTTGATCAAAATATTAACTATATTGATATCTTTAAATGAGTATACAAAAAATATAAAAAAGAAATTAAGAGAGTTGAGTATGAAGTAATTGCTAGTTTCTTTAAGGATTTTAACTCTTCATTGTATTGCCTTGCAAGTATTTACTGCTGAATAGATAAATATAAACTATTTATATTCAATATATAGTCACTGTAACCAAAAACGTAAACAATAAACTAAATAATTAAATTATGTTTATGTGAAATAAGAATGAACATCTGAGGATAAACTAATACTCCCTCCGTTTAGTTATAGTTGATGTTTTAGAAATTGTTTTTATTTCATATTAGTTGATGTTTTAAGATTTATATGCAATATTTATTGTAACTTTAATATTTTTGACTACTGAAATTCTGCAGATTGGTTAGATTATTCTAAAATTTGGTAAAACATATTTTGTTTTGAAAAAATAAAATAATTAATAATTTCTTAATATGTGTGAAAAAACTAAAACATCAAGTATATAAAATTAGAGGGAGTACTTCTTCAATGAAAAAAACTAAAAGGCATATTTTTGTATGGAGTGAACTTTAATTACCTTCCATGACACTAAACATAATTGGGTCTTCATTAATGTTGCTCGTAGGGTAAAATTCACATATGTAATAAATAAATAAAAATTTGGATCTTAAGTTTCATATTTTCCAAAAGAAAATTAAAAACAACAAATATATATAGATGAATATGTAAGTTATCAAAATAGAGCTCACATGAGTTTACTATGTGCAGTCTTGATTCTCTATACTCATTGAATTGTTTGAGCCTGTCAAGAAAACAATATCATTAAAATCATAGTAACAAAATATGAATTGAATTAAAAAAATATAATATCAAAATATGTGTTTGTACATGATTAAGTACAACATATATAAATTAGTGAGAAAGGTCGGAGATTCTCGTATATATAAAGCTGTTAGGTGATTACAATCCATGAACATAGAAGAGGGGCAATTAGGCTTGTTTGTAAGCTAAACAATTTGTGCTAAGGCATATTAAGCTAGGCATATTGAGCTTGGCATATTGAGCTAGGCATATTGAGCTTGACATATTAAGCTAGGCATGAGCTAGACATATTGAACTAGACATATTAAGCTAGACATATTGAGCTAGGCGTATTGAGCTAGATATATTAAGCTAGGCATATTGAGCTACACATATTGAGCTAGACATACTGAGCTAGGCATATTATGCTAGGCATATTGAGCTAGACATATTGAGCTAGGCATATTGAGATAGACATCTTAACTTAGGCATATTGGAGCTAGGCGCCGATGTGGATCATGTGTGAGGCACCGAGGTGGATTATATATGAGGCACCGAGGTGAACCTGTCTTTGAGACGCTGAGGTGGATTATGTGCTAGACGCCAAGGTGGAACTGTCTGTGAGGTGCCGAGATGGACCTGTCTGTGAGGCGCCGAGGAGGATTATGTGCTAGACGCTGAGGTTGACCTATGTGTGAGGTGCTAAGGTGGACCTGTTTGTGAGGTACCGAGGTGGACCTGCCTGTGAGGTGCTGAGGTGGGCCTGTCTGTGAGGTGCCGAGGTGGATATGTCTGTGAGGCGCCGAGGTGGATCTGTTTGTGAGGTGCCAAGGTGGAGCTTCTGTCAGGCGTCGAGCTGACCTTCTGTGAGGCATCGAGCAAACCTTCTATGAGGCGCCAAGCAAACCTTCTGTGAGGCACCGAGCTGACCTTTTGTGAGGCACCGAGCAGACCTTCTATGAGGCACCGAGTTGACCTTCTGTCTGGCGCCAAGCTGACTTTTTATGAGGCATTGAGTAGAACTTCTATGAGGCGCCGAGCTGACTTTATATGAGGCGTCGAGCAAACCTTCTATGAGGCACCGAGTTGACCTTCTATGAGGCGCCAGGCTGACCTTCTTTGAGGCGCCGATATGGACCTGTCTGTGAGGCGCCGAGCAGACCTTCTGTCTGGTGCCGAACTGAGATTATGTCAGGCATCGAGCTAAACTTCTGTCAGGCGCTGAGCTGACCTTCTGTCAGGCACCGAGCTGACCTTCTGTCAGACGCCAAGCTGACCTTTTGTCAGGCGCTAGGGGGAAGGGAAAACTTCTCTTTCTCCCTCTGAACTCTCTCTAGCTTTCTATCACTAAGCTCTCATTCTTTTTTTCTTTATATCTCTAAGATTTTTGGTCCCCTTTCCTCAAAGGGGTGCATCTCTATTTATAGAGATTTTAATAGGCTTTTCTTGGTAATGGGCCAATTTGGATTTCTCATGGGCTATTAGGTGAAACTCACCACCAACTATTGTCCCCCCAGTTCGTCGAAGGAGGATCATGTGAGTTCGGCGAATTTAAGTAAGTAGCCTAGGCATGTGTAAATCGAGATTGGCCTATTTCAAGTATATGCTAATGTGGACTCAGTTTATGTCTGTATTGGTGCGAGTTAGAGATTGACTTATGCTGTTAGTCAAACTTGCGAGTTTGGATTTGGCAAGATCTTGATTTTCAATTGCGAGACTCAGCTCTACATGATGATTTTTATTTTTAGTGCAAGACTAGGTTCGATGTAATTGTTTGATTATGAGAGCTTGGTTTTTAACTGTATAGGTGCGAGCTAAAGCTGACTTATGCTGTTAGAAGAACTTGCGAGTTTGGATATGGCATGATTTTTGAATTTTTGCTTTGAGACTAGGCTTGTGCGAGACTAGGCTCAGCATTTATTTGTTGGCGTATGAGATTGAACATAGATTAGATATGTGTGAGATTGAACTCAGATTAAATATGTGAGATTGAACTTAGTTTTGGCGTGCGAGGTTTATCTCAGCTTTGGTGTGTGAGATTGCACTCAGATTAAATATGTGCAAGATTGGACTCGGTTTTGGCGTGCGTGGTTGACCTTGGCTTTGCTGTGTGAGATTGCACTCAGATTAAATATGTGCGAGATTGAACTCGGTTTTGGCGTGCGAGGTTGATCTTGGGTTTGGTGTGTGAGATTGCACTCAGATTAAATATTTGCGAGATTGAACTTGGTTTTGGCGTGTGAGGTTGACCTCGGCTTTGGTGTGTGAGATTGCACTCTGATTAAATATGTGCGAGATTGAATTTGGTTTTGGCGTGCGAGGTTGTTCTCGGCTTTGGTGTGTGAGATTGCACACAGATTAAATATGTACAAGATTTAACTCGGTTTTGAGTATGTGCGAGTCTGAACTTGGCTTATGCGAGTATGAACTTGACTTTGAGTGTGTGCGAGCCTGAACTCGACTTATGCGAGTATGAACTCAACTTTGAGTATGTGCGAGCCTGAGCTTGGCTTATGAGAGATTGAACTCGACTTTGAGTATGTGCGAGCATGAGCTCGGCTTATACGAGTATGAACTCGACTTTGAGTATGTGCAAGCCTGAGCTTGGCTTATGCGAGATTAAACTCGACTTTGAGTATGTGCAACCTGAGCTCGGCCTATGCAAGATTGAACTCGAATTTGAGTGTATGCGAGCATGAGCTCGACTTATGCGAGATTGAACTCGACTTTGAGTATGTGCAAGCTTGAGCTTGGCTTATGTGAGTATGAACTCGACTTTGATATATGCAAGACTGAGCTTGGCTTATGACTGTATAGGTGCAAGCCGAAGCTTGGCTTATCCTATTAGTCGAATAAATTTGTAGTTTTACAGAATAAATTGAAGCAAAGTCTTTATGTACTTAAAAGTAGTCTCATGATAGGTTGTCGCCATACCTTTATATTAGAATATCTATGATGATGTTCATGTTGCCACCAGACTACTTTTTGGGTGAAGAGCAATCTCCTGGTCCCCACATACGACGCCAAATGTTTGTACATGATTTACCACAACATATATAAATAGTGAGAAATGTTGGAGATTCTCCTATATAAAGTTGTTCGGTGATTACAATCCATGAGCATAAGAAGAGGGACAATTAGGCTTGTTTATAAGCTAAACACTTTGTGCTAAGGCATATTAAGCTAGGCATATTGAGCTAGGCATATTGAGCTACGCATATGGAGCTAAGCATATTGAGTTAGGCATATTGAGCTAAGCATATTGAGCTAGGCATATTGAGCTTGACATATTAAGCTAGACATATTGAGCTAGACATATTGAGCTAGGCATATTGAGCTAGGCATATTGAGCTAGGTATATTAAGCTGGCATATTGAGCTAGACATATTGAGCTAGACATATTGAGCTAGGCATATTAAGCTAGGCATATTAAGCTACACATATTGAGATAAACATATTAAGATAGACATCTTAACTTAGGCATATTGGAGCTAGGCGCCGAGGTGGATCATGTGTGAGGTGCCGAGGTGGATTATACATAAGGCGCCGAGGTGGACCTGTCTGTGAGGCACCGAGGAGGATTATGTGCTAGACGCCAAGGTGGAACTGTCTGTAAGGCGCCGAGCTAGACCTGTCTGTGAGGCGCCGAGATGGATTATGTGCTAGACGCCGAGGTGGATCTGTCTGTGAGGTGTCTAGGTGGACCTGGCTGTGAGGTGCCGAGGTGAGCCTGTCTGTGAGGTGGCGAGGTGGATATGCCTTTGAAACGCCGAGTGGATCTGTTTGTGGAGCGCCAAGGTGGATCTTCTATAAGGCGCCGAGCTTATCTTCTGTGAATCGCCGAGCAGATTTTCTGTGAGGCGCCGAGCTAATCTTCTGTGAGACGTCGAACTGACCTTCTCTGAGGCACCGAGCAGACCTTCTGTATTTTAATAATTTTTTTTCCAAAGTAGTTATTACGCTAGTATAAATAATATTTGTATTCTTTCGTAAAAAAATTAGAATAATATTGTGTAATATATGAAATATATTATTACAACTTATGAGATATACAGTGAAACATATTGTTTATTATAAGTGTAAATAAATAATATTGTTTAAATATTGATTTTATAATCTTCAATTAAACAATTTATTTGAACTAAAGAAGTCATATAAAAATACAAACCATTTGAATAATCGAATATCCTAATAATGTTTTTAATTAAAACGATAAGAAATTTGGTGGCTTTTAGTCTAGTAACATATGCTAAGTTTACTAAAGATAAACGCACTTGCACATCCAACGATCAAGTCCAACTGCCTACATTATGTAGGAACTTGACAAATAGATCGGCCGATTGTGTCCAATATTTGACAAATTTTTTTTGAAAAGTTCTATAATTTGAATTTCGGATGAATTATGTATCAAATTAAATAAAGATTCAATTAAGGTGTATAATAATAGGATATGGTGTAATGCATATGATAATTTTTTTATATATTATTTTATTAACCTTTCCTTAATTTTCGAAACCTTAGTATTTTAATTAAATCTGTAATGACATTTGTTGTAAATAAATATCGATTTTAAAATGAGGCTTTGGAAATATTTTTTATTTATTATATAGTAGATTTTGGATAAGAATTATTCTACTTCTGTAAATCAAAATTTGAGCCTAATTATAACGTGATTCTGAATATGATTTATTTTCTTAACTGTAAAAAATCTAATAGTCCCAATAAGTTAAACTGATCTGAACAGAATGCCTGTCCTTGGATAAAATGCTGATTGATGGTATTTGAAAGGTTAGAATTGATGATATGTATTGATGTGTTGTTTTAATTGGCTTATAAATGAAGTTTTCGTAAGTGGTATGTTATTTTCTTAACGAAACATATCCTCAACGGCGAACTTCCCATATAGTTTCACGTCGTGTAAGCATCCACAATGATTTTCAGGAACTTCATTAATAACAAAGATCTTGGCCACAACTCAGAAATGCGTTATACATTACCGCGAAAACCAGACGTGTGAAGTTTCAGAATCTACATAAAAATACTTGATATGGGTGGGGTATATTTAGCAGCACAAACACAAGAGTCTGATCATCATCTACAAAAAGATTCAAGAATATGTAATGGCGATACGAAACTGTTGTTGGAAGAGTGAAGGAACAGCAATAGGAGGCATTGAGAGAGTGACTCTCAGAAGCCAGCCCATCCAGCAGGTTGAGCTGCTTTCTGGTTATCTCTCATCTTTGAGTTCCCATATCTCTGCGAAGTGTTTCCAGAACCCATGGATCTTTGTGTTGCAGAAGCAGAAGCTCCAGCTGAAGATGATGCACCAGCTCTGAAGGATTCTGTCTCGAAACCCCATGCTTCAAAACCTTGGCTTGCTGCAGCAGAAGCTGGTTTACTTCTGGTTCTCACAGACTGATTAACGGAACTGTTGTTACCCTTCGATGGAGACTCCAACACAGGTTTCGGTTCATCACTAAACGGTTGCCATGAATTTGAATCAGAGCTTCCGGTTGACCAATCAGATCTATCCTGTTGAAGTTCCCAAGTACTTCCTTCAGTCTTATCTCTCTGTTTCAACAGGTGACAATGGAATAAGATGTAAAATTGATGCAAACTAGTAAATGGAATATTTAAGCTTAGATGGACAAAAACCAAGATATACCGAAGGAGTTGATGACATGGAGCGCATCCCTGAAGAGGATTGGTTATGTGAAATGTCTCTACTCGATGATGACGAGGCAGTTTTAGAGCCAAGCGTTTGCTTGAGATCCTGCAACTCTTGTCTCTGCGATCTGCAAATAGCAGTAAGCTTTTCAAATTTGGCCGTAATCTCAGCCTTCTCTGAAATTGTTTGCTTTAACTCTTCTTGTAACCTCTCTATCTCAGCTTCCAACGCCTCTTGTTTTGCAGGTTTATTACCATTATCGAGCTTCGTGGTATCAAAGTCAGCAACAAACGAGTTAAAAGCATCATCCTTCGACACTCTTGTCCTGTTATTGGTTGAAGCAGGACTTGCATTCTTCTGAGGAACTTCAGTTTCAAGATCTTTATTTCTTAGCGTCCCAGGAGCCTCTCCTCTCATAGGACTAGGCTTTTTGGAATGATGACTATCCACACGAACTCTTTCAGATTTAGATGTGTTACTATTGTGTCGGTTTTGCTCATCAACTTTAGGCATGCTTTTGTCTTCTTCTGATACAACCGATGTTTTAGCGTGCTGTGTTGTCCAAAAGGCACCGAGTGGTCCTCCACTTTCTGATTCTCCAGAAGATGGTGGTGGAGGCGGACTTCTGCGAGGTGCCGGAGAAGCTTTATTTACTGATTTTGATGTACCTGTCAACATTCACAACGATCAAAAGAAACCACATCTGTATTGAAAAGCTATTCCAACTCGGTTTTCCACACTATACCATCATGGACTCCAGCAGATTGCATTTCAGGTGGTCGATCTGGTAATGACTTCTGTAAATTAGCAGGAAGCTGCTCGTTGACACGAAACCATACCTGTATACGGACATGTTAGAGTTATTGCAAGTTTCATCAACTGAAACGGAGCATGAGTAAGAAGTGAGATTTTACCTGTGTAATATCTGGTCTGTCATTGGGCGAAGCTTCAAGCATTTCTTTAATGATATCCGTAACAAATGCACTGTATTTAGGAGCTTCTGGAATACGATAATTCCCGTTTAAGATCTGCAGCTTCGATTCTCCATCAAATGCATTCTTGAAATAGCATATCCGAAACAAGAGACATCCAAGAGCCTATAATATTACAATGATAAACAAAAAATAACTTCAGTTCAACCCAATTGATTAACAATCTGGAGAACTGAAAAGGTTCTCACATGTCATACCCATATATCAACCTTCTCGCTTATCATCTCCCTTCGAAAGAGATCCCACATCTATTGCCAATAAAGACAAGAATCAAACATCTTTTAACCACTTTTAAAATTCTTATAATCTGCATAGGAGCATATCCAGTCAAACCTCAGGAGCTCTATATGTTGGAGTTGTGTATTTTCTAATATTATCTTCTTCAATGCCCATCTCTTCTGCTCTTTCGAAAATCTTGTGATTTGTGGAAACACTTCCAAAATCACACAATTTCCACTGTCCATCTGAGCTCAATAGAAGATTCTCAGCTTTCAAGTCTCTGTCACAATTAAAAACACCAATATAATATCCATTTTAATCACTTGCCAATGTTAAAATGACAAATATCTAATAATCTGACGTATACCTATGAGCAATGCGTGGGGATTGACAATGCATTGCAAAAACAGCATTACACACATCTCTGAAAATCAAAAGAGCTTGTTTCTCTTCAAAGTAACCAGCACCTCTACTCTCAAGTACATCCACAAGAGATTTACCGCAAAATTCCATGACTAAAAGAGCTTCTTTTTTATTCCTCCCCATATCCAAGATGCCATGTGCGTAGAGCGTGACAACATTTGGGTGTCCCTTGAGAGATTTCAGAACCGAGATCTCTTTCATTACAAGTTCAAGCGACTCCTCATCATTGCATATGATGTGCTTCAAAGCATATTGCTTTGACACGTGATTTGTATCTTGAGCTAAGTAAACACTGGAAAAACCTCCTTCCGCAATGACATTTCTTACATGAACTTTTAGTTTTCCTACTTCTAGATATCGACCTTCGAGACCCGCAGGTTCTTTCTGAGCAAACGGTTTGAACTTCCACATGTCTGAATCAGTAGAAGTAATAAGAATGCTGCATAGAATAAAATTCGACACATAAACAGTAAACTTTGGATAACAAGCTACCAAGAACAATTAGAAATGCGGCGACTTAGATTTACCGTAATGAGATATTTAAAACACAGATCAAACAAAGATAACGATCAAGCATCCTATCTGCTAAGCACTTGCTCAGCTAAGAAACAAGTCAGATAGTAATTTACTTCTATCACCATAAACAAAAATAATCTGCATAGAGGAAGCTCAAAGTTGATGTTCTATCAGAGAAACCAGATCAATACACAGTAGCACGGAAATCCTAAGGAGAGACCAAAGTTACAAACATATATATAATCTTTAATCGAACTAGATCCACTAAGGAATCTGGCAACTATGTACAAGACTTTATCATCAACCAAAAAAGTCTTTGTTAATCTATAGGAATCCAGCTCAAGCCCACTTCAAAACTGTGCCTTTTGATCAGATTTTCCACAACTTGTTACAAGAGAAGAACACGATGAACATCAAACAACACTAACGAGTCCAATGGTTAACCACTCCGATGAAAACAAAATCTGATATTCCCCGATAATCAAGATCTCACCCCCTAAAGCTCGGGATTTATACGAGAAACAGAGATTGGGTAGATCAATCAAATCCAATCCAAAGAGAATAAAAAACTGTACCTTGGCAAAAACCCAGATTCTGATTAAACCGACAAGAGCCAATCTAATGACCAAAAAGGAATAAAGTTCTACAATCGAAATCAAAGTAGCTGAATTAAGATCTGCGTTCGCTTTTTTGCGTAAAAAGGAGACAAGTTTAAAAGGGCGATTTGGAGAGAAAAAGAAGAAGAAGAAGAAGAAGAAGAAGAAGAAGAAAGCGGCAAAGCCGGGAATAGAAGGAAAGTGAGATAAGAACATATTGGTTTTGTATAAAGAAGAGCCTAAACACCCAAAAAGACGTGAACCTGAACGTGGACGTGACCTTCCCTGTCGATTTTTTTTTAAAGATTATTTCACATTTGTCGATTCATTGTACATGTATTATATCTATCTAATTAGTCGATATTTTTTCTTATGTAAGCTTGTATTTTTGAATGCTATCTGCGTTATAAATTTCATTAAGATAATTTTGGTGCAAAAATAACGAGACGAAGTACTCTATTTTTTTTTTTCCTTCAAACCGAATATAAAACAAAAGGTATAGTACATCATTCCAACTAAATGATGCAACAAAAGTCAGGCTTTAACACAAATATATTATCCTACTAGTGAATCATAGCCAAATAGAAACCGCAACACAATAAGAACAAAACAAAATAAAAAAGATAACCTCCTTAACCTAAACCAGAACTAAGAACTTAGTATTTGGTAGTGTTCTTGCCGTAAAGACGATTGGAGCAGACCTAGTAATTAAACGGAGCGATGAGCCTAGTGTGGATTAACCTCCTCAAAATCGGGATATCGCTTACGCTTGCTTTCTCTGTTCACGAGCATTTCCAGTTCTTGCTGTGTAGTTGAAGTGGCCAAGTCAAGTTCAAACCCTGCTGGAAAGTTGGTACCATTGTTATGAGGTTGAGCCGTATTGTGTAGAGTTTGAGCAAGAGTTGTGATCCTGTCCAGACGATTAGCAATAGTTTGCTCAATGTTGTTTGTTTGTTGGAGCTGACTCGTTTCATCCTCAGGATCCTCGTTCTCTTGAGGTTCAAGGTGGGTCATGGAAGCTGAATTATCACCTTGTTCATGGGAGCTAGATGGCGTATGGGAAAGATAGTCTGTGAGAGTGGGAATGTACATGCATTTAGAAACCTCATGTGTGAGCTTTTGGCAGGTGATGCAGAAGTTGTTGACCTCTTCATATTGGAAAGCAACATAGAAGCATTCTCCGTTTTGTACCCTGACTGGCATAAAGAATTTGAGATGGTCAAAACTGTTAATGTAGACCCTTGCTCTTACCATCTGTGAGTTGGTGACAGAATGGTGTTGTACGTCAACCTCCAGTACCTCTCCTAACGATCTTGCTATCAGGTGCATCGTTATGGGAGTGGCGTAGTGGAGAGGAAGATCATTGATCTGTACCCATAAAGGGATTGTGGAGAGAAAATCCGGTGGAGTGTGTGGTCTCCAGCGTTAGAGAAGAACCAACCATCCATTGTAGACTAGTGGTTGTCTCCGAAGGACTGAGATCAAGTCCATTTCAGAGCAGAAGAAAAACTGGAGAAAGTGTTTGTCTATGATTCTTCCAATGACGGTAGTGCCCATACGCCATTGTTGGGGAAGTTGAGTGACCATTTCCGTCAAGTTTTGTATGCGAGGATTGAGAGACTTAGCCATTAAACTACATTGACTCATCTCTAGCGCATTGCAGTATGAATAGTTTGGAAGGTAGATTTCCTCATCACTCTTTACCATGTCAAATGGAGAGGCTGCAAGCCAAAAGTTATCTGCCATTTTCAGAGAAAAGGTGAGTAGAAAGTGAATGAAACTGAAAGAGATCGGGATCCTTTCTCTCCCACTATATAGCCGGGTACTGGGGAGACATCATCATTTGAAACTGCCACTTGGTAGCCAAAAAGAGGGCAAATTTTTGCACAGAAATTAAGGCTGTGTATGGAGAAGAAGTGTGGTGAACCGCCGTCTTAGGGGATGCAAATATTTAGAGGAGATTGTGTGTGAACTTGGTGATTGGAGAGTGGCATGCTTCATGCACGTGACTACAGCTGAGAGGAGAGATAGTGCATTGTTCGAGAATGTAATCATCATGGAACTTAGAGAGCTAGTTTATATAGAGGAAACTAAAGAGTTTAAAACAAAAAAATAAGACAAAAAGAGTTAATGTTAAAATTTGGGTAAAGACTTATCTAGTGGAGCAGGTTTATGAGCTAAGTGATCGAAAGGAGGGGGTGAGGGAGGTATTAATAGTCCATTAATATAGAGTAAAGCTGAAAATATCTAATGCGTGTATGTGTATATAAACGTCCAAAAAGATGGGAGGGGGGGAACAAAGAAGAGCTATGATTAGTGATAGAATAATGTGATTTGAAAGAGAAGTTAATATTGGAGTTAAGGAGCCATAAAAATAATCTAGGTGTGTATTTGGTGATTAACTGCGAGAGGGAGAAATGAATAATGTAAAACATGGAGAATAGGTTTTAATATTTAAAGCGACAAGGAAAATGATTGGAGAAGTGATTGAGGAAATGGTAATGCTATGTAAAATATATCTCTTCTCACCATTCCCATAGTGGAGAATAATATTCTACGACAAGCAATTCATTTATTTTCAAACCGACACATTTCCTATCTATTATTTGATTATGATTGGGAGTAGTAGATGAAAGCTACAGAGGATGGTGTTATTTAAAATTGCAGAGAGGAAGGTGGGGCAAGCGTTATGGCAAGCATTATATGTGGATGAAATAGAAAAGCTATTAAAGGGACTGTTAGGAGGGAAGGTAGTGTAGCTAAGAGAGGATCCAACTAGGTAAACCTCTTTTAATATAGTCCATATAACGTTCCTCCTCAACGACACTTCGAGCAATTTTGCAGACAGAGTCTTGTTTATGCCGTGGCTCAAGTTTGTAGTAAATATTTGGCAGTTGAGTTTGTAGTTGTTTGATGAGCTGCATAGTATGAGTGAGTCTGGATTGTGGAGGAGCTGATGTAATAGCTTGGTATAGTTCTTGACTTGGCAGTAATATTGTAGCGATGCTATACGTAGGTCTTTGATAGATTGAAGGAGCCATAGTAGACCAACAAACTGTAAATTAGATTTTGTGTTGAATACTTGGAGGGTGCGTCTGGAGTGTATGAAAAAATTATCTTCCAGATTCTTAATAATCCATGAACCTCCATGTAGATTTGTGTTCTTGTTCTATTGTGTGCTCCACCAGATAGTATGTCTTGTGTTATAGTTATTGTTGATCATTAGTTCTTGTGGGTGTCGTGTGCGACATGCAACCATCACAGGCCTCTTCTCTTGTAAATGTAGCCATAATTTTGCTTCTTCTAAGCAAGTTCTAGCTACTATTAGTAGATCTTGTCTTTGTTTCTGAAAGATAGTGATGTTACGATTTTTCCAAATAGACTAAAGGATCCATGGAAATGACTGTCTTATATCAGCTAGAATCATGGAGTTTTTGTAAATCTTGAGTAGGTGGCTTACATTGAACACGAGAGAATCATTGTGAAAGCCGTTATTAAGAGTAGGAAAATTGGTTAGCTTCCAGATCTGTTTAGCCGGGTGACACATAAATAGCATATGATTGATTGTCTCAGCATGCGTTTCACACATCTCACATAAACCAGTGTCTCTTATCTTCCTCATGGCCAATAGCATATTAACAGAAAGAGCATTAGACAAGGACTTCCACAAGAATATCTTGATTTTGCTTGGTTCTTTGATTTTCCAGAGTGATTTTTTAGTGACTTCAATCGGAGATGATGGAGAGGAAGCTCTGAGTATACCATTGTTGTCAAGGTTATTACAAAGCCAGTAACCACTTTTAACAGTATAATCTCCCGAGGAGTTGAAACACCATCTCCATTTATCTTGTGAGTTAAGGTCTATCTGAAGACTGTAAATTCACTATATTTCAGAATGATGGAAAGTTGAGTGAAGTAACTCTATATTCCAGCCATGAGGCAATAGGAGATCAGCCACCTTTAGGTTGATATTAATAAGAGGGTATTTACTGATTGGAGTTTGTGGTTTCCCATCCATTAACCATTTGTCCATCCATACATATGTAGTAGCTCCATTTCCTATTTGTTTGATCAATCCTCTAATCAGTACCCATTTACCATGTTGTATACTGCGCCAACCATATGAGATTTTACTACTCAATGTACTATCTAAGAAGGAACCCTCTGGGAAGTAGATTGATTGATATGTTCTGGCAAATAGCAAGGTTGGATGTTGTAAAATTTTCTATGCTTGTTTTGCTAGTAGGGCCATGTTGAAATGTCCTATGTCTTGAAAAATCATGCCCCCTTTGTCTTTAGATTTACATAATTGCTCCCATCCTATCCATGAAATCTTTTGTTTACCTGCTTCAGAGTTCCACCAAAACTTCCTCATTATACTATTTAGCTCTCTGCAAAGCTTTTTTGTCAGTTTAAAACATGAAATTGTTCATACTGGAAGGGCCATGGCTACAGTTTTAAGCATGATCTCCTTACCTCCACTGGATAGAGTTTTGTTGAACCAGTTATTTGTCTTTTGTTTAAGACTTTTAGTTAGGAAATTAAGAATTTTTCCTTTGGAACCTTTGAAGGAATCTGGTAATCCTAAGTATGATCTCATTCCGTTAGTTGCATTAATCTGTAGAAGTTGTTTGATGTCATTCTTGATGTTTTCTTTGATAGCACCAAAGGTGATAGCCGATTTATCAAAATTAATAGCCTGACCAGACAGTGAAAAGTACTCTGTTAGACAGTCTTTTAAAGTGCCTGCTTTTTCCTTAGTGGCCTTACAAATGAACAGGCAGTCATCAGCATAGAACAAGTGTTAAATACTTGGTCCTGAAACATGGAATTGGATACGCAAGAGGAGACCTTGAGCCTTAAGAAAATTCAGTTTAGCAGAGAGAGCCTCAGTACATAGGATATATAGGTAAGGTGAAATAGGATCTCCTTGATGTATTCCTCTCCTTGGTTGGATTAAGCCATGCGCTTGTCCATTGACGAGAACAGAGTATGAAACAGTAGTGACACAGTGCATGATTAATTGAATCCATTTTCTTTGAAAACCAAGTTGTAACAAGGTAACTTTAATGAAATCCCATTCCAGACGATCATACGCCTTGGAGATATCAGTCTTAACAAGCATTAGTTTGGAGCCACCTTTCCTATTCGAAGTGATGTGGTGAATGATTTCATGAGCTATCATTATGTTGTCAGAGATTAGCTGACATGGAGTAAAAGCCCCTTGTGTTTCAGAAATGATATGTCGTAACATTGGTTGAATCCTTCTTGTAATAATCCTTGAGATAATTTTATATAGGAAAGAGCAAAGACTGATGGGCCTATAGTCCTGGACTTTCTTTGGGGATTCTATCTTTGGTATTAAGCTGATGTGTGTATAATTCTAATCCTCAGAGAAGGAACCGTTTTCAAAAGCCTTCTGAATGGTAGGAACAATGTCAGGGGCTAGTGTATGCCAAAATTGTTGAAAGAATCTACCTGTCATCCCATCAGGGCCAGGAGCACTATCCGGATTGATACTGATCATTGCATCAGTAATCTTCTGGTATGAAACTGGTGCATTCAGAATATCGTTCATTTCAGGTGTAACCTTGGGTTGAATGTGTTGTAAGAAATCGCTCTGGTGCCACTGATTATGAGACCTATATAAGTCCTGGAAGTATGGTGTAGCAATGGAGCCTTTAGAGCTTTCTAAGTAGCACATGTTTCCAGCGTGATCAAGTAGACCGATTATAGCATTACGTGTTCTTTTTCCTTTGACCTTATTGTGAAAGAAACTTGTGTTGGAATCTCGTTCCTTCAGCCATTTTTCTTTGGGTTTTTGTTTCCAAAATATTTCTTCCTCACGAGATTGTTGCATAAGTTGAAATTTAATCTATTTAAGTCTCTTAACATTCAGATAGGTTTTGGTTATCTTCTGTTGTAGTTATCCTTTGAGAAATTCCATTTGTTGAGCCGAATTCAGCTGTTTGGGCTTTTTCCAATTTAATATTCCTATCTTACATGAACAAATACGTTATGACAGAGTTGGGATATGACTATCCAAAGTTGAGTTTCAACATCTAGTGATGAGTTCAAGGAAACTTTTTTGTTTAAACCACCTTTTATCATAGAAGAAATGTTTGGCGAAAGTGAAGTCATCAGCAGCAAAAGTGGAGAAAATGGGTCTATGGTCTGAACCCATTATTTCTAGATACCTAGTATTGGTCCTGGGGAATAACCTCCTCAACTGTTCATTCCCAAAAGCTTTATCAAGTCGAAGTTGTACACAGTTGTTGTTCCTATTTCCCATCCATGAAAATATAGGTCCAGAGCTAGAAAATTCCTGCATGTCACATTCTAGTAATAATTGTTTAAAGTTTGCCATTGTGCGAGGTAGGCGTGGAGGACCTCCCCGTTTTTTGCGGTTGCTCTGGATTTCATTAAAATCACCAATGAAGGCCCAAGGGGCATTCCTCTCATCATTAATATTACGAATATAATTCCAAACTTGGGGACGTAAGTGTTGAACAGGGTGGCCATATATAAAGGAGACAAAGATATAATGCATTCTGATACGAAGTTTGGTGTCAATCGTGTTGTGGTTACCTTGAAGTATAACTAAATCTTCTTTGATTTTCCAAAAGATGGCAAGGCCTCCACTTAGTCCTCTGGGCTCAGTAATATACGAATGCTGGTATCCCATCCATTTATGTATTCTTATAATGTAGTCTTTAGTATTTTTTGTTTCCATGAGAAATATATAGTCTGTAAATAGAGATTGTCTTATTTCCTTAAGACGTCGAACTGTCAAGGTATTTATCAGTCCTTGACAGTTCCAACTTAGGATACTCATTGATCTTAAGGGAAGCCACCATACCTTCTTTTGAGTCAAAACCAAAACATTCTTGAGAGTCATCCAAAGCTTGTATTTTCCTTTTTTTTGAGATGTTTGATTGACCGTAAACCGGCTCTTGAATTAGAATATAATTTTTTGTTTTTGTTCTCTGGGGAGCATTTGTTAATGGGGTCATAGTTGGCCTTTCAGAGGAGTAAGTCTGTTTCAGTCGAGGCTTTCTAATCAGTGGTGCTTGTTCCTTCTCCTTCAAACAAATTGATTTGTGTTGGGGAACACTTGTATCCTCATGAGATATATGTTTGTGATCAGACTTTACACTAATTTTATCAGTGATGTACCTGTCAGGAGAAGTTTTTGGGTTGGAGTTGTTCGATTCCCCATAAAAAGAGATCTCTTTATTAGATTCGGAGAAATCTTGTGCCCTTCTGTCCTTGAAGTGGAGTGTTGGTGTTTTATCAGCCTGAGGCAGTTTGAGTGTTCCTTCATTTGAAGTAGAGAACACTAAATTCTCTTTTAGAAGGTTGTTGTTCGTATCCATTACTTGCTGTTGTTGGGGTTCATGGGTTACTTCTTTGGTAGGAGTTAAAGGCGAGGACGGTGACGCTAACCATGAACAATGTGCTTTATCATGACTGAGCCTGAAGCAATAGAAGCATGACTTCTTAACCCTCTCATATTCAAATCTTATGGTGATGACTTTACCGTCTGGGAATCGAAAACCACAGCTTGGTTTTAAAAGACTGTCTAGATCATACTCCACCTTGAGTCTAATAAATTCATGTAGTTTGGTGCGATTGTCATCATGATCTATGTCTAAAACCTCCCCAATTGTACTCCCTACAACTTTAAAGTGATCAAAGGTGTGATGTTGTATTGAATGTTAAACAAGCGTACCCAAATAGGAACTTTTGTGATGCGATAATCCTCTTCCACATTTGTTTTCCTTTCCACTAAAATTCCCCATTCATCAAAGTTCCATAATCCTAGGTTCGTGATTGGTAGAAAGGATTCCTCCGACGGAAATTGAAACTGGAAGTGGTCGTGAGAGATCATCAATCCTATTATTCTTGAGTAACAACTCCAAATTGTGGGCATAGTCAACATGACTTTCGCCATGTTTTATTTTTTGGGGTTTAGTAATCTCCCCAATAACATGCAATCAGTGGTTTGGTCGGATATGTAATTTCCATCAATGGGAAGGGAGATTGGTTCTTCCTCTGTTAAATTCAAGGACTTCAAAGCTTCCGGAAGAGGGATAGTTGTTGGACCCATAGGTTTCTACCTTAAGAAACTAATGATAACAATGCTCTGTGCTTTCTTTGTGTACCAAATGGTTAGGTTTTCAATTGTCTAGATAAACATGAGATGATTGCATGTAACTGAATCGAAGTGTGAAGAGATCTTGGAGGAGGAATCAGTTTAGATCTGTTGCATGCAATTGATTTGTAATCAAATTCTCCAATTGGTATCAATGGAGAGGAGAGCTAGTTTGACTGCATGATTAATTCTGGATGATCAGAATTAAGTTGGAGAGATGTGATAGAGCTAAAGGTTTTCAGGATGTATACTAGAGAAAAAGAAATCTGGGAAGGAGCGGTGAGGTAAAAAGGAAGCACAAGTAGTTAATTGATCAATTGAGGATCTAAAAAGGAAAAATGATAGACATGCATTAACTTGAGTGATGAGTATTGGAGTTAAGCAGAGAGATCAAGAAGCCTGAGGTGATGAGGTGCTTAGGAACCAAAAAAAAGTTGAAAGAAAGATATAAAGTGATTTGATCAGTTGAGACTCTCACGGGAAGGACAAGTGAGAGACATGCATGTGCAGAGGCGATGATGATTGAAGTCTTAAGGATTTAATGATTAGAGATCTAGTTAATTAAGCTTGAAAACTAGCAGCAAGAGATCTTGATTTGGTGGATTTACTCTGACATTCCTTCTCACCAGGAAAGCAGAGAGTTTTTTTTTCTTTAAACGCTCGAGATGAAGTACTCTTGCTGCGTTGCTCTAGTTTTATAATGCTCGTTTTTATTATATTACTAGATGTTAAAGACCAATTGACTCACTGTAGAAAAAAAAACTATTTCAAACAAAGAAGTATATCGGCTAAGAAACATGTGTTTCAGTTAGTTTGTTTATTATCTTGTTTGGTACCATATAGTGAGTTCGATAAATTTGAATCGAATAATATCCATTTAATTATTATTGACATAATAAAATACAAAAAAATAAATCTTAAACTAATCTGAAATAGACATTTTTGACGAAACTCATATATAGTTTGTTCATTGGTTGTAAGTTAACATAATTTAAAAGTAATAATTATGAGTAATGCTCCATGCTCCATTGTTTCCCTTCTAAATTTACTCACTTTTTTAATACAAAATAACAAAATTGTTATTGGTCAAATGAGAAGAAAAATGAGAAGAAAAAATGAGAAAAAAGAAGGAAAATAGAAAAGGGAAAAAAGTGAGAAATGAGGGAAAGTGAGTATTTTCATAGAAAACTTGGAATTAAATAAAGGGATGTTTGTAAATATAACCTATTAATTTTTTTTAAATGCAAAACTAACCTTTCATTTTTGGTCAATTTTTTTTCTATTTTAAACACAAAAAGACCAAATACACCCTCAAATCTCTAATATTTACAAAATTGTTATCTTCTTCAATTCTCCCACCCACATTAACAACCAAAAATAAAGCTTTTAATGTACTTTCACCAACCATTTTTGACTCATTATACTTCCTAACTATCTCTAATCTAACAATCTCTCATTTTCTCTTCAATTCTATCTAGAAAACTCTCTAATTTTTTATTTACATTTCTTGAAATTCTTAATCTTTCATTTTTGTGTTATTTGAAGAAAGAGTTACGATTTAGAGTTTAGTTCAACTTTCTAGACATTCAAACAAGGTAAAAACATGATCTTAACTCAAATCTACCTAAGTTCTTGAAGATTTTCGGAAATTTACAGAGAGTAGACTTCAGGAGAAATCTGTAGCTAAAAGTAGACTTCTAGTGAAGTCTGCTAGTCAACGCAGACGTTAGTTTTGCAATTGACCAATTTTCTGGGTTACAAGAGTAGACTTCACTGGAAGTTTGCACAGTTTTCTTTGAACACAAAAAGGAATTTGCAGACTTCTCAAGAAGTCTACTTTTACTCAGGTTAGTTTTGCAATTNGAGAAATCTGTAGCTAAAAGTAGACTTCTAGTGAAGTCTGCTAGTCAACGCAGACGTTAGTTTTGCAATTGACCAATTTTCTGGGTTACAAGAGTAGACTTCACTGGAAGTTTGCACAGTTTTCTTTGAACACAAAAAGGAATTTGCAGACTTCTCAAGAAGTCTACTTTTACTCAGGTTAGTTTTGCAATTAACCATCAGTTTGACTTTTTCTGTAGACTTCACATGACTCCCGCAGACTTTATTTGATGTCTGCGGATTAAATTTGAACTCTACTTTTGTTAAGGAGGTAAGTTTTGCAATTGACCAAAAATAGCAAATGTTGACCAAAATACCGCAGACTTCACACCAAAAATAGACTTCACCAGCAGACTTCATTTGAAGTCTACTTAAAAAGTAGACTTCAAATGAAGTCTGAATTTAAAATGTTTGCTATTTATTAAAATATAGTAGACTTCAATTAAAGTCTCCGCTACTTTTTGAGTAGACTTCTTTTGAAATCTGCTTTACGCGTAGACTTCTTGCGCAGACTTTATTTCCTGAGTAAAATTCAGGAGAAGTCTGCGAAAATATGTAGTTTTCTTAGGAATTAGCACATGCTTCAGGAGAGGTCTACTCTGTACCCACATACTTCATTTTGAAGTCTACTTAAAAAGTCAACATTTGGTCAATTGCAAAACTAACCCATTTTTTTTTGGAGACTTCAAAATGAAGTTGGTAACAAGGTTTTTTGCCTAGGTGATCAAATCATTGAAGCATAGGGTAAGTAATGGGATTCTCGAACCAATACTCAGGAGTTGCTTGTAATCAATCTATCTACTACTAGTTCCTAGTTCAAGCAACCTATCAATCTGTCACAAAGATAGGCTATGTTTTTTAGTGAGCTTGCAATCTAGCTAATAAGACAAAATAGACTAAAGGACAAATTAAAAACAGAACCTAAACATCCAAAACAGAGAAACGCTTAAGAAACAGAGCAATATGATAGCAATAAATGAAACTAAGATAAAAAAACATGAATCTAGAGGATAGGAGGGGTTTGATCGGTGGTAAACTCGCCGATCCAACCTCACCGAGCTATATAAGGTGATCCCTAGATCGGAACAAGCTTAGATCAATCCATTATCACGGTTAAGACCCCTTTCCAATCCAACTGATCCATTACGGCACTAGCCACAATCATGCCGAATCAGAAGCTTAAAGTTCACCCCAATACATCTAATAGTTAACCCACATGCTAGATCTCTCCTCAGTGGATTAAACCATCACTCACATGGCACTTGGTCTCCGATTCCCTTAGCGCTAGCCTTAGGTCACGGCCCAAATCTGATCCCTATCCTCGAGATCCACAGGGATCTACTCACGTCTCATGGCTTGAGAGTGGAGGATCAGAGGAGATCTCATTTGCATAAGCATAAAGAACAATAAAGTAAGGATCAGAAAGCAAAAGATGAAGACCAATCCAAAATCATTCCATTAAAACTTAAGCATAATCATCAAAATACCTTAACAAGCATAAAAGAAAGCAACAACAAAAATAGAGAGTTTTTTTGGCTAAACAACAGATAAAATGATATGATAGTGATTAAGTGGTATTTATAGGGTCATTTGCATAACCCTAATGGTCAGACCAACCTAAGTCGGTCAAGTAGAAATCTTGCCCTCGGAGTCCTTGCGCGAGCTTGGGCATCGAGGAGTGGTTCTGATCTTCGCCCTCGGGAGTTGAGGCTGAGTGAATAGTCTGAGTGTAATAGATTTGTCTCCCCTCGCAGCAGATAGGTTGAGGCTGGTGACTGAGACATCTTTTCCTGAGCGTTCCGAGTAGTCCTCGCCTTGCGATACACGAGGCAGCGATCCGAGTTTGCACGACTTCTTTTGCCTAGCAGCTGATCCAATCATCCTTACCTCCATTTTAAGCTCCATTTTGCTCCTTTACCTAGAATAAACTCCAAACTCTAAATGCAAATGCAAAGAAAGCAAAACAAACCTAAAAAGACCTAAGAAATCGGAAAATCTATCTAAACGGATGCAGAACTACCTAAAACAAGACTCTAAAACCATCAAAAACACACACATCAGAATTCTACGCTAAAAAGTCAACATTTAGTCAATTGCAAAAATAACCTAAAGAAGTCTACGCATTTTAAAAGCAAACTTCTGTTGAAGTCTGCTTTTTGTAAAGTAGACTTCAACCAAAGTCTGCTTTTTAAACATAGACTTCATGTGTAGACTTCAAGTGAAGTCTACTTCGCTAATTTTGTAAAAATGCGTTTTAAGCATGTTTTAATTTTTTTTGTAATTTTTTTGTATTTTTCCTATGTGTGTTTGATACTTTTTTTGCTTGTGTATGAGTTTTACATGGTTATATATTATATTAAGTCTATAAAAATTTTAGGAATAATTTAGGTAGTTAGCTCATTGGCGTAAATTTCACATGAAGTCTACGCCAAGTAGACTTCAGGTGAAGTTTGCAACGTTGATTTTGTAAAATTGCATTTAAAGCATGATATAATTTTTTTTTAAAAAATTTCATATTTTTCCTATGTGTGTATGATACTTTGTTTGCTTCTGTAAAATTTTTAACATTTTTATATTTTATAATTAAGTTTGTATAAAGTTTAGAAATAATATAGGTAGTTACCTCATTTAAGGTAGACTTCATTTGAAGTCTGCTCTTAATCCTAAACCCTAAAACACAAATCGAATAAATTCTATTTAATATACCAAGATAAAAATAAAACTTATATCAAAGGTTAAATAGATTAATCCACTCAAACTTTGACTCTATTATTTAAATTTTACATTTCAAAAATATCAAACTTTGAATAACTTAGTGATGTTTTTCATGATTTGTTGTTCGAGTAACGTAGTGATCTTTTCTTTGACTAATAAAGTACTATTTCTAACTTGCAATAAATATGTCAAAACAACCACCATACATTGTGAAGCATTGATATTATACAAAAATTTTGTTTTCCTTAAATGGAGGTTGTGAAGCTAATTCATATATATTCTTAAAAGTTACAACATACATTATTGAGATTAAAACCATGGGATCTTATAAACCAACATACATTATAGCAACATACATTATATGGAAAAAACTTGCAGAAAATGAAAAAAGTGAGAAGAAGACACCCAAAAAGATGGAGATTTGTAAGAAAACCGAGCAGACTTCACGTGAAAAGTAGATTTCACAAGCAGAATTCTCGTGAAAAGTACACTTCACAAGCAAACTTCACTTGAAAAGTAGACTTCTTCACATGAAAACATGCAACAGAAAATAAAAAAATCTGTAAACAAAGAGAAAAATCTGCAAATAAAGAGAAAAAGTAGACTTCACGTGAAAAGTAGTCTTTACAAACAGACTTCTCGTGAAAAGTAGACTTCACAAGCAGACTTCACGTGAAAAGTATACTTCTTCACGTGAAAACCTGCAACTTAAAATAAAATAAAAATCTGTAAACAAAGAGAATAATCTGCAACAAAGAGAAAAATCTGCAAACAAAGAGAAAATCAATAAAACTCTCAAATTAAATCAATAAAACTCTCAAAACACAATAATAATCATGAATTTAGAAAGATAAACCGTTAGATCTGGATGATTGTTGGCCCGATTTGGAAGATTATTGGTCAGATCTAGAAGATTTGTTGCTCATATCTAGAAGATTATTGCTCAGATCTAGAAGATTGTTGCTCAGATATAGAAGACGATGGCCAAAGAGTCACCAGAAAAACCTGTAGAAAATGAAAAAAAAGTGAGAAGAAGACACCCAAAGAAGATGGAGATTTGTAAAAAAAATCGAGCAGACTTCACGTGAAAAGTAGACTTCAGAAACAGACTTCTCGTGAAAAGTAGACTTCACATGAAAAGTAGACTTCTTCACGTGAAAACCTGCAACAGAAAATTAAAAAAAATCTATAAACAGAGAGAAAAATCTGCAAACAAAAAGAAAAAGTAGACTTCACATGAAAAATAGACTTTACAAGCATACTTCTCGTGAAAAGTAGACTTCACAAGCAGACTTCATGTGAAAAGTAGACTTCTTCACGTGAAAACTTGCAACAAATAATAACAAAAAATCTGTAAACAAAGAGAAAAAGTTAGATTTGCTTCTCTCTCAATGAGATTTTCAAACAACAAAATAACAACAAATTTTTTCAGAGAGATCTGTAACACCAACAAAAAAGTAAAAAAGTCAGATCTATAAGAACATAAAAACAACAGTTCTAATCTTTTAAGAGAGGATCCAGAATATGAAAGCAAAACTCTAAACCGTCAGATCTAGAAGAAAAGAAGAAGAAGAGAAGAAGAATACCTATTGTGTGAAGCTGGTGGAGGATACAGTGGCCAGAGAGAGAAAAACGGTGGCTAGAGAAAGGAGGACATGGTGGTCGGCAAAACCTGCAAAAAAAATGGAAGATGGTGAGAAGAAGATGATTGAATGGATTGTGAACAAAGAAGATAGATAATAGTGGTGAGATTACACCGGAGAAGAGGAGGTTGATACCGGCCGCTAGAGATGGAGAGCCAAAAGTGGAAGCTGTCGAAGATCTAGGGTCACGATGAGAGCATTTAGGTCAGGATGGGAGAGAAGGTGGCTGAGTTTTGTTTCTTTCTTGCAAAAATTTTCTTTTATAGGTAGGTTAAATTTTCTAAACTAATTGGTTCAACCGAAGTCTACTTATTAAACGTAGACTTCATGTGTAGACTTCAAGTGAGGTCTACTTCACTAATTTTGTAAAAATGCCTTTTAAGCATGTTTTAATTTTTTTTGTATTTTTTGGTATTTTTCCTACGTGTGTTTGATACTTTTTTTCTTATGTACATGTTTTACATGGTTATATATTATATTTAAGTCTATGAAAATTTTAGGAATAATTTAAGTAGTTAGCTCATTGGCGTAGATTTCACATGAAGTCTACTCCAAGTAGTCTTCAGGTTAAGTCAGCAACGTTAATTTTGTAAAATTGCATTTAAAGCATGTTATAATTTTTTAAAAACTTTTTTGTATTTTTTCTATGTGTGTATGATACTTTGTTTGCTTCTGCAAAAGTTTAACATTGTTATATTTTATAATTAAGTTTGTGTAAATTTTAGAAATAATCTAGGTAGTTAGCTCATTTAAAGTAGACTTCATTTGAAGTCTGCTCTAGACCCTAAACCCTAAACCCTAAAACACAAATCGAACAAAATTCTATTTAGTATGGCAAGATCAAATCAAAACTTATATCAAAGGTTAAATAGATTAATCCATTTGAATTTTGACTCTATTATTTAGATTTTACATTTCAAAAATATCAAATTACAAATCCACATGGATTACAAACATATATCGTTAAAACCCAAAACCCTAAAATCATTGTTTGTTTGTGAACTATGTGGTTTTGAACTTAGTTAGTTTTATTTCACCAAATTTTTGTGGTATTTTATTTTTTATAATCCATATTTGTTTATTTTAAGGTTATGTTAACAAAATTTTAATCATATGATGATTATTCATATTTTTAATTTTTTAAAATAAATATAATTAAAGAGTAGATTTTATGTGAAGTCTGCAAAGCAAACTTTGTTTGATGTCTGCTTTGAAAGTAGACTTCATTTGAAGTCTGCATTTAAAGTAGACTTCATTTGAAGTCTGCATTTAAAGTAAGTCTACTTTTTACCCAGAAGAGTATATACGTAATTGCGTTTCTAAATTTTTTGTTTGGTCATTAGGGCAAAATAATTAATTCACTATTGTGATGGGTTAGTTTTGCAATAGAATTCAAAAGAGGTTAGTTTTTGTATTTAAAATCAAATTTTAGGTTATTTTTGCAAATCTCCCTTAAAAATGATAATAAATAATGAGAAATTGTAATGAATAATATAAAAAATTCTGTTTTTTAGTTTCAGATAAGGTGTATACTCATAGTTCTGTGTAGAAAAATATATGACTGTTTTGCCTTTATTCTTATTCACCTCTCTCATCTTCTCCGTCTTTCATGTTACTTTCTTTTCTTCATTTTATCTTTCTTTTTTAATCTCTTCTTTCTTTCTCAGGGAGAAAAACACAAAAGCTAGAGGAAAAAATTAGATCAAAGTTTTGTTTCGTTAGCTTTTGTTCTTAGTCTCTTCTTCATTTTTGATGGATTTGCTACTAATGAAAGTATTTTGTAATCGTTGTTGCTTTTGTTTATTAATTTGTTTAAACTCAGATCTAAGATTTTATTCATTTATAGTTTGTTGAGTTAATGCTAAAAAAAATTCATACCTTTTAGATTTTTAATCTTCATGAACCTCTTTTCAAAGTTTCGTACTTAATTTGCCAAGACTTCAGAGCCTTGATGAACATAGAGACTGATGGAGAACTCCGGAAGTTGATTCATTGGTTGTATGTTTGAGAAAATTTTAGTAGAATGAGAGTTTTGGGGTTTAATCACCGAATTTGGTTTCATCATTGTTTATTAGGGATTTTAACTCTTGACGACTTTTATTTTGTAAATTCGTTATAATTTTGTAAATTATGAATAACAGCCATAGCTAGAGTTGCATATTAACGTTAAACATCCACAAAGAAGATAAAGAGGATTTGGCTAATAACTATTATTGTAACCGATAACTATTATTTTAATTGATAACTATAATTGTAACCGATAACTATTATTGTAATCGATAACTATTATTATATTTAATAACTATCTAACTATCAGTAATTGAAATTAGTTTGTAGACTTAGGAAGAGGAAGAAAATCATGGTGGAGGAGGAAAAAAATCAATTAGTGATAAAGGAGAAAAGAAATCAATTGGCAGTATTGGTTGCACTATTCTAGGTTAGAGGCATACTTACGGATTTTTTAAAAGTAATGTAAATAATGTTGTTTGCAGTTATATAAAGTGTTTGTAATTATATTAAATGTTTCCCTTTTATATGCGCCTTCATAATCAGTTTTCCCAGTAAAATGTCCTAGAGTGCAAGGTAATATTTGAAGCAAAACATTCTTGTTCCCATAAAATAATAAAATCATATTTAAATATATTGTTAACAGTGTTCGCAATTATATTAAGTGTTTCCATTATATATGCGCCTTCGTAATCAATCCACCAAGTAAAGTGTCCAAGAGTGCAAGACAATGTTTAAAGTTATATGCCAAACATTCTTGTTCCTATAAAATAATAAAGTTACGGTTAAATTTATTGTTAATTGTTACGATCTGATTTAAAGTTAAGATTTAGTCCATCATATCGCCGGAATATATTATCCTGAAGAAGAAGAAGACCTGATGTGGTACGATGAAGAAATTGACGAGATGGTCAATCACATGTTGTAGATGATTCCAAAAGGTGTAAAGAGATGGACAAGGTTGAGTACCACTACAAGATATTGTTCTCTGTGTTTTTGGAAAAGAAGCTATGACCAGCAACTGTTATGCTTATTTATATATCATGTATTGTATAAACATGTTTCACTTTGCAAACTCTTGTCCTTTTTTATCCAAATATCCTTTTTACATAATTTTGTAGCTAACATATACGTTTCTAGCTAACATATATGTTTGCAGCTAACGTATATGTCAGGGTACTTCGTTTAGAATCCCATGGTTCTTAAGCAGCAAGTTATGCGACTTTGTTTCTAATGCAAATGAATAAGTTGGCTGTAAATAGTTTTTTACCCGTTATATCTTTTTTTGCATACATATATACTGATAACTTAAAAAGGGTTTGCTTTATTCGAGCGCAGGTTAAGATGTAGGGTTGTCTGTTAAGATAATAGTTTTATGATAAATCAATAATTATCGGTTATCTTAATAGTTATTGATAAAGTTATCTTCATCTTCTTCCAACATGTTTAAAGCTTATCTGCAATCCTAGTTATGGTTGTCGTTGAAAATTTACAGAATTGTAACGAATCTACAAAATAAAAACATTTAGAGATAGAATCCATAATAAATATTGACGAAATCAAACCCAAATACAAGAGTTAGAATCCACTATAATCTACAAATAGAATTTGTCATTATTAGAGTAATTTTGGATTTTCAAAGCTTTCAAAATCCAATTCCCCAATACCAATTTTAATGATTTCTCCAAAAATCAAACAAACAAAAACTCTCTTCATTGAAATTTTGTGGCGGTCATTGTTGCTTCACACTCTCAAAGACTTTTAACCGATAATTATTTCTATATCGGCTAAACTACATAATATATTGAGATTTTTAGCCAACATTACAAACTTGGCATAATCAAGAGAATGTCATTAATCGTTTTACAGTTGCAAAATAAAATCTGCTTCAAATCTTCTATTAAATAGTTGTCTCTCACTTACAGAGCAAGTTGGAGATGGTGGGCCAAAGTTAGCGAAATCTTTTTTTTTCATGGAGTGTTTTGTCTTCTCCATCATATGGCTCACTGCTATCTACCTAAATACAAGAACTACCTGATAGTTTCTTAATTAGTTTTGATATATATGATAGTTACCTAATTTTCTCATAAATAGTTGATACATGATGATTGTGTAAAAGGATGGATATGGATATAGACAAATGTCCTCAACATAAAATATGAGAGAAAATTAAATTTGAGCTTATAAACATAAGATAGATGCATTAAGTGTTATTTCCTCGTGTTGTTTTTCTTATGTGCGTGTGTTTTTTGGGGAGTGAGTTATTCTGATAATGGAAAATATACAAATAGATTTATCTACAATGGACATGTTGAAAGTAGCCACCCAGTTCTCTCACCAATTTCAGTTTCTTCCGCGAATGAAAATTCTATCCTTCTGTTCTGTCTATTTTCTCCAAAAAGTAGATTTCTAAAGTTTCTAGGTAGGAGATATTTCTTATAATTTCAACATAACATGCGTCATTTAGATGAAATCCTTAAATTTGAAATACATCAAAAATTTATCTAAAACTTTTGAAGGGAAAGTTATGTCAGAATATTTTGATGGATTTAGTCTCATTCGTTTTGTATTATTATTTATCACAAATCCACATGATTTTTCTGTTTTTTTGTCGTAATCTATTTTCGGTCATAGTTAAATAGTTTTTATTAGTATACTGAGTTTATACTGATACCAAAAAGTTTCTTTTTGGATTTATACACCGATTTCATGGATGAAATGAAGAAGTAGGCGCACAACGCACTAGTCAGATTTCCGCAACATAAAACATATTATGAGATATTATTTCATTTAAGATTTTGAAAAACTTTACTACTGAGTTTTGAAAATTTAAAAACTAGTGATAAATTAGCGCTAATGTTAATCTCATTATTTTAATTCTAATTGTTATGTGTAACCACATTGCGATCGATGTGTTATGTAGATACACGTATATGTAGCTGACATATTCGTACTTGATTTAGCACAACAAATTTTACGTTCGACACATGTTCATCGATTAGATTTTATTTTTGAATGTTTTGAGTGTTGGGGTCAAAAATCTTTGTTATGAGATCTATAATCACAATTTGAGAGTGTTCATTTATTGTTTAAATCAAGTTTTATGTTCTTCAATGTTCTTTAGTGTTCTTCAGTGTTCTTTAGTGTTCTTTAGTGTTCTTTGTTCTTCAGTGTTCTTTAGTGTTCTTCCCTGTTCTTTAGTGGTCTTTAGTATTCTTTTTGCCTTTCCTTTTTTTTTCTCTTCTTTCTTTTGGTATCCCCTTTTATAGACATTCTAGGTTGGGCTCGAGTTCTTCAGTAGAATCTAGGTGTCTTCCGTGGTGTGCACATGTCTGGATGCATATTCTTTAGTGGATCATATGTGTCTACTCCTAGAGCACACATGTTGCCATGCATGTTCGTTAGGTTTGGGAAAATGTCTTTTTGAGAATGAGTCTATTTAATGGGTTGTACCTGATTATTAGGCTTGTTTTTTATTTTTAGGCCGAAGTCAAAGCTTTTTATAGACTTATTAATTTGGATCAGATTAATTTTGGATTTGAAGAATTGACGAGCCTATAGGTTTTTGGGCCAAGAAATATAAGTGTGCCTATACAGTTGGGTACATACATGACCTTAATGATATAATGCATATACCGAAAAGTTTGCATGGGTAATATGCAAATTAGTTCAAGTAAGTTGAAGGATGAATATTGCTTCAGTGTTATCAGATTATTCAAATGCTATCAGATTATTCAAAGTGATATGGGAAGATATATATGGGCCATATAATATGGCATATACACTTCTCCACTATAATTCTTCAAAGTATTATCTTTTCTTTCGGGTTTCATGGTATTTGAAATATTTAAGTGGACCCCTGACCTAGGACAATACGATTATATATATTTGTGTGAATTTCAAAGTAATATAATATAACTATTTAACATTTTTTCTATTTTTAGGAACCTCTATTCAAATACCAATAGACTAAGTGTGTATTTAGATGTTTAGTGTGTGTTTGGAGATTTACTTGATTGTTCCCGTGATTAAGTAAATGATTTGGTAAAGTTTCTCCTAAGCTTTTAGAATCTTTTGTCTAAAGCTTGATGGAGCTCTAGTCTAGGATTGGTTTCCTTAAGTGTATTTGATAAATCTGCTTATGTATCTTGACTAAGCTATGTGCTGCAGTCTTTGGTTTTCCCTTGGCTCAGCCAGGAAACTTTCGGCATTGGTGATTTCAAAGATAAAGACTCATCATTTTCTAGAGAAGGCGAATCTTTAGTTTTTCAAGCTATCATCTTTTGGTTTGAAGCCCGTCATCCCAGTGTTTTGCGGGAAATTCCTTAGGTAATATTTGCACGTCTTGAATCATGGGTATATGGTTTTATCTTTGGATTGTTAATTATATCATCCTCTTTGTTTGTAGGATTGATAACATCCAATGTTTCTTTATGTGGTCTATTGTAGTCTTTCAATCTTTGTATGTTTCTACGAAATCAATATCAGTCAGATTCAGATGAAAAAGAAAAAAAGTATCAATAGACTAAGTCATGACGGCGCCAGAGTATCTTGGAGACAGCGACTGTTGGTGAGACATTCCAGCGAAGGTAATTTCATAAGTAACTAAACCAATGATACACTTCGTAGAAGATGTGAACCAGAGGCTTCCTAAATGGCAACACATAGCAGCGTAAATAACTCAGCTTTATTTCTAAGATTTTCTAAAGTTGGGCTGGGCTTATGATTAGCCCATTTACTTTTTTATTTTTCTGTTGTAACCCACTAAATTTGAGTTTATTTGGGCCCAAACTTAATAAAGTTTAGACACACAAATATATATATATATATATATATAGACAAACATAACCTTATAATATATTACGTAATATGTTGAATTTACATTTTGGACTGGTTACATTTAACTTATAGTTAAGAGTTCTAAATTACAATTTTTTAATTTTAAACGTGGCCATAATTATTTTTTCAACACTGCACCACAACTGACCGGCCAATTAGTCATGTTCGTACATAATGTATGTAGTAGGAGTCGGTGGACAAGGATATTGCATTTTTGTTCATTATATATATAATTCAGTATATATGTCCACCGTATACAAGTTTATATTATTTTTTCTATTGCATACATAAATTTACTATACTGTTCATGGTAGATCGTATAAATATATACCATAGACAACATTGTATGTTATGCCTTTATTTTGAAATACTCCTTTTATGCAAAAGACATTTCACAGAATTTTTTTGTAAAAATGGTATTTTCATAATCTAAAACATAAAAGAGATATTATGAATAATTATTTCTTTTAATTAACTAAGTAATATAGTAAAACCTCTATGAATTAATAATATATGGACTACATTAAAACTCTAATTTCTTAACTTATAGAGATTATTAGATTATTATTATATTAATTGAACCAAAAACTTAATTTGGAACTACAAAATTATATTATCTTATACAAATTATTAATAAATCACGTATTAATTTAAAGAGATTCTACTGTAATATTTTTCATAACTTAGTATTAAATAAGGTAATACCACTAGGATACGGATACAAAACTATATAACACATTCTTTTTAAGGGGGGTTTATTGGAGGGTAGATTTTAATGGATTTAGAATTCCATATAAAATCATGTCTTATTCAAACATTGATTTTAAAATCTTAATCAAAATCAGTTGTTATTCGATCATTGATTTACAAATCCTTATTTAAAATCATGTGTTATTGGTCATATTATTTGAGAATACTAATTAAAATCTCTCCTTATTAAAAATTAAGGATTTCAGTATAGATTTGATTTGNAAAAATTAAGGATTTCAGTATAGATTTGATTTGAGTATGGATTTCAATGGATTTGTTATTGTATTTT
>OVBA01001322.1:0-45951 GCA_900406435.1 Lepidium aucheri
AAACTCATGTTGCCTAGTCTATCTTTTGACAATTTTGATTGTGAGGCTTGCATTTTAGGCAAACATTGCAAATCGGTTTATCCTTTATCTTCTACCATCTATGAAAATTTCTTTGATCTTGTGCATTCTGATGTTTGTTCTCCACCATGTGCTTCTAGAGATAATCATAGATACTTTGTCACTTTCATAGATGAGAAGTCAAAGTATACTTGGATAACACTTATACCTTCAAAAGATAGAGTGTTTGATGCCTTTAAAATGTTGAAGCTTAAAATGTTGAAGCTTACATATCTAATCCAAGATCATCTAATTAAACAAGGAATATTGCACCAAACTACTTGCCCTTATAACCCTCAACAAAATGGTGTTGCCAAACAAAAGAATCGCCATCTAATGGAGGTTACTTGATCGATCATGTACCACATGAGTGTTCCAAAGAGATTTTGGGGAGATGCGGTTATGAACGCATGCTATCTCATAAACTGGACACCAACCAAAGTCTTCAAGGATGTATCTCTATACAAGGTACTAAATAAAACCGAACCTCCTTTAGAACACTTACGTGTGTTTGGTTGTGCGTGTTTTGTATTAGTGCCCAGAGAGCTTAGGAACAAGCTTGAAGCCAAGAGCAGGAATTGTATGTTCATAGGCTACTCATCCACACAAAAGGGCTACAAATGCTATGATTCGGAAACTAAAAAAGTCCACGTCTCAAGAGATGTCAAGTTCTTTGAAGACCGTGGATATTATGGTGATAAGAATTGGGATAACTTGAAGGATTTTTCTGAACCAGCTATGGATAGAGCTGCAAGTCTGAAGTTCCTTTTACATCACCTAGGAGTTAATGAGAGCCATACCAAACCGCTTGATCCAAGCACAAACATACCAAGTCCATCCGGAATGGGAAATGTATCACAAGATCCAGCTTCGAGTTTGGCTCAAGCTCCATCAATTGCAACTCCTTCATCTACTCCAGTACCATCTCAAGGACCTATTTCACATGCTGCACCCACCTCTTAGCCAAGATCAATTTAACAACCAAACAAGAACAGAACCGGATCGCACTAGTCCGCAACAAGTTGCACCGGATTGTTCGGGTTTGGAAGAAGAGATGCCACAGCCAGGACCTAGTACAAGTGCCCTTGAACCTGAGCCAACTCAAAAACTAAGAAGGAGCACAAGGATCCGGAAAGATCCTTCACATTGGAAGAACACCCGTGTATATTATAACTCGCAAGCCGTGGCTCATCTGGAACAAATGGTCTTCTCGGTTGACCTTCTACCATCAGATTTCCGTGCTTTTGTTGGGAAGATTGAGATGCATAAAGTACCTATAGACTTTGATGAGGCTAAGGAAAACAAGGAATGGATGGATGCGGTCAATGAGGAGACTAAGGATATGGAAAAGAATCACACATGGGTAGAAGCTGATTTGCGTAAAGGAAAGAAAGCGGTGTCATATTCAAGTGGGTATTCACTATAAAGTATAAGACTGATGGTGAGATTGAGTGGTATAAGGCAAGGCTTGTAACAAGAGGGTTTACACAAACGTATGGAGAGGACTACACTGACACCTTTGCTCCGGCTGCAAAACTTCACACAGTAAGGATTGTGCTTTCCTTAGCTACTAACTTATCTTGGGATTTGTGGCAGATGGATGTCAAGAACACATTCCTTCAAGGCAAGTTTGAGGAGGAAGTGTACATGACACCACCACCGGACTTTAAACAAAGTTCCAACTCGGGAAAGTACTAAGACTAAGGAAAGCCATCTATGGGCTGAAGCAATCACCAAGAGCATGGTACCACAAGCTCAGCCACACTCTTAGAGATAGAGGGTTAAAGAAGTCCGAGGTGGACCACACTTTGTTCACACTCAAGAGCTCTAGAGGTATTGTGGTTTTGTTGATATATGTTGATGACCTTATCATCTCGGGTGATGATAGGGAAGGTATAGTTGTAACAAAATCTTATCTCCATTCAATTTTTAATATTAAAGATTTGGGTGAACTAAAGTATTTTCTAAGGATAGAGATTTGACGTTCTATGGAAGGCTTGTTTCTATCTCAAAGAAAGTACACACTTGTTTTGCTTCATGATACAGGAATGGAGAAGTGTAAAACCACCACGACACCACTTGAGGATGGGTATAAAGTTAACCGAGAGGGGGAGAAAGATGATGAACCGTTTGAGGATGCTAAGAAGTATCGAAGACTAGTTGGTAAGCTCATCTATCTAACAATCTCTCGGCCTAATCTTTGTTTTGCCATAAACCAGGTCAGCCAACACATGCAAGCTCCGAAAAAGTATCATTGGTCCATGCTTGAGCGGATTCTCAAATACATCAAAGGGAGTTTGAGCCAAGGAGTTTGGATGGGAAAGCATGAGAGTACGGCCATTGCAGGATATTGTGATGTTGATTGGGCCGGTGATAGAAATGATAGGAAGTCCACCACCGGGTATTATACTTTCATTGGAGGAAACTTGGTGACTTGGAAGACAAAAAAGCAAAAGGTTGTGGCATGTTCGAGTGTGGAAGCTGAATATAGGGCTATGAGGAGGCTCACGGATGAGTTGGTTTGGCTGCGAGCTATTCTCAAAGACTTAGGACGTGAGACAACCGAGCCGATCACCATGCATTGCAACAATCAAGCCGCTATCCATATTTCCAACAATTCGGTCTTCCATGAGAGAACCAAAAGCATGTAGAAGTGTACTGCCACAAGGTTAGATAACGGATTGCGGAGGGAGTAATCCTTCCATGTTACACACCAAGTGAAGATCAGCTGGCTAACATCTTCAGTAAGACCGCAAGTTCCAAAGTTTGCAACCACACTTACGCAAACTTGTACTTGTGCTTGATCGCCCTTGACTTCATGTCCTCTAAACCTGCGGTTTGCACACTCTTTTTCCTCGATAAGGTTTTGTCCTACCTGGTTTTTCTTATTGAGGTTTTTTAACGAGGTGTGAACTTTGGGTTATCCAAGGTAAGTTTTTGTCCCTTACGACTTAGCTTAAGGGGGAGTATTAGCCAAGTATCCTCACTTAGCCAAATCACACACATATCCAAGTGGCTAAGTGACTACCATTACCCAAATTCAACATTCCATACAAGGCTGTACAACGCAGTCTGTACATGTACAGAACCACCGTCCGTACAAGTGTTGTATAAGGCCTACAGTTGAGTATCAATCAGAAGATGAGGAATGAAGCATTGTCTCGGTCCACCAAGCCCAACTTCTATGTTACCGTTGGAGAGCTAGCCGTTTATGGATAAGCCTTATCCAAATGTGGTCCCAAAAGCATAAAGCACATTTGGATATGGCTGACCCACTTTATGACCATTGTAGCTTGGGTTCATTGAACCTATATTTGTTATATTCCTCTATTCAAATTCTGATTGTAAGCCATTTTAACCTAGTGAGAAATGAATACTCTTTCTCTCTCTAAACTCTCTCTCTCTCAATTCTTAATTATTCTCTCTAAACTTCCACACAAATCTTCTAGCTCTGATGATCAAAACCAATAATAAGAACACCAAGTCGGCAATCGTCTTTACTTATCTTTAGTTAACCTCTCTTGTTCCAATTCAATTCACAAGGGTACTTGCCCATTCTTTCCCACTTTTTTAAAGCAGTAACCTTGATTCTTAGTACTACTTGTGCTAGAACCGGTTCCAACAGACACCACGTTTACTTTTAACATGGTCGATTACAAAGTTACTCTTATGTTAAAAATTTTAGTTTATTTTTATTATTTAAATAATTTTTTACTTTTATAATGTAAATAATTACATAGATTACATACAAAATCAGAAATATACATTTATAAAGAATAATTTCGTTATTAGTTTAATTTTTTTATTTTGACATATTTTTATGTTTTAGGAAATATAATGATCTCTTAAATTTAAATATTATATAAATATAGTTAAGAAAATATTTGTTTGATTTAATACAATTTTGAATTTTAGTGAGATAAAATTAATTACAAATATTTCATACTTATCATTTTCTTAAATAAATCATATTCCTATTTGAACATTATATCTTTTTTATATAAATCAAACATAATTAATTTTTAATACATTATAAACATTTCATTCACCACAAACATTCTTTAAATTTACAGTTTTTCTTTTTCTAGAGAGTCTTTTATTTATTTGTTCTTTCTTTGGTCATGTAGACCGTTAAGAACTTCCGTACTCCATTTGTCTTTACCAGAGAAATTAATCCAATATTAGATATCTGCAAAACTAGGATGAAAATTATGAAATTATAGAGATTCATTCAAATCACTGAGATGATTTTTAATATAATCAAATATTTGTTTATACTTCTACATTAAATTCATATGTTCATGGAAAAAAATAATTGGAAATTTTTTAAAAGTTCTGAATTGTTTTTTTATGTTTTTTAGACGTTTGAAATCACATATTTTCAAAAGGTATTATATATGTGAAGGGTCTGTCATCGATTGCCAAAAAATTATATGAATTGTTTCTCGATAATTAGAAAAGTTGTTTTAATAAAATGTGTATTATGATTTGTCTAACGTGAAGTCAGTAAAAATGATTATACAATATATTATTTTAGGGAAATTTTGAGAAATGATTTTTTGGTGTACCTTTCTTCAAATATGTCCTTGACATTTATTTTTTCAAAAATGCTTCTCATTAATATAAAAATAACAAAAATACCCTCAAAAGAATTGTTACAAATTTTTCCACCCAAAAAAAAATATTTTCCACCAAAAGTTTTTTTATGGAATTTCAAAAAAAGAATTACAGAAAAAAACGCCAAAAAAAAATTTTCTGCCAAATATTTTTTATAAGTGCCCTTATAGATCTTTAGAAATTTTTTATAAACACCTTATAAATGCCTTATAAATTTTTATAAACACCTTATAAATTTTTTGTAAACACCTTATAAATTTTATAACCTCTCTTATAAATTCTTATAAATTTTGATAAACACCTTAGACCTTCAATGGGGGGTTCACTACACATATTCCAAAAAAAGCAAAATAAAATACTAATAAATGTGTGAACCGAGTCTTGCAGTGTCTCTGCGATGAACCCGACTCTTCAACTGTGTCGTGGGCCCCACGACACGTGGCGGTCCACGATTGGTTAATTTTTTTTTAATTAATTGTTCTAGTTTTTTTAATTTTTATTTTATTTTTTGGTGAACACCTAGTGGGGTTCACTAATGTAGATGCTTTTATAAGTTTTTTATAAACACCTTATAAATTTTATAAGGTCTCTTATAAAACCTTATAAATTATATAAGTTGTACTAGAAAGCCTTATAAATTTAATAAGGTCTCTTATAAAGCCTTATAAATTTTTATAAGCTCTCTTATAAATTTTTGTAAATACCTTATAAATTTTTATAAGCACCTTATAAATTTTTATAAGTACCTTATAAATTTTTTATAAACACCTTATAAATTTTATAACCTATCTTATAAAGTATTATAAATTATATAAACTCTATCATAAATCCTTATAAATTTTATAAGGTCTCTTATAAAATCTTATAAAAATTATAAGCTCTCTTATAAAACCTTATAAATTTAATAAGCTCTCTTATAAAAAAATTCATAAACTCCCTTATAATTTTTTTTGGAGGAAATTTATTTTTCTTGAAGCGGAAAAAAATGTGGCAGGAATTTTCTTATTGGCGGGGAAAAATATTTTTTGTCGGGAAAAAAGATTTTGGTGAAAAAAAAGTTTGTGAAAATATAAAAAAAAATAATATAAGGGTATTTTGGTCATTTTCATAATGAGGGGCATTTTTCGAAAATGTCAAAAAAATTAGGGCAGAGATGAAAATATCCTAGTTTGAGGGGCATTTTTGCAATTCTCCCATTATTTTATTGGGTATTTTATTGGGTATTTCTACAAAATAATTATACAATGTATTAAACTTATGTTATTTTATTGGGTATTTCTACAAAATCCACATAAGATTGATATTATATTTGGTGCTTTATGTATATCCTTGTAATTTAATTATTTAAATATAAAAATAAAATTTAAAACTAATTAAACTAAAATGTTTTATACGTACGCAAGAAAGTCATCTACTTTAAATTATTAAAAAAATTTTATCAAAATACATATTCATCCTAATATTCAGTTGAATATTATAATCAAATTATATATGAACTCGTGCAGTGTAAGGGTTTTTTTATCAAAAAATTAATATATATGATATTTAAAACCATATTTTTAAAAATTATATGTTTTTTCAAAAAATATTATAAGTTAAACTTGCATATCTTAGTTTAGACCAATAAACGATTGTAATTTATTTTACTTTTAAATTTTATTTCAATTATTCCATATACAATAGCATACACTAAAACATTTTTTTACTTTATTTTATGAGAGTTATTTAGGTTAAAATTAAAATTAATATTTTCTCTATCCTATAATTTTTATTAATTCATTTTTAACTTCAATTTGACACGTAAAATAATTATGCTGATTAGTAACTTTGGAAACCCAACTTTATAGATTTTAGGATTTGATTTTATCTTTTTTATCATAAAATATAAATATAAAATAATTTTTGATCATTGAATTTAACACATGAACAATCTTCTTGATTAGTAACTTTTGAAATCCAACTTTATAGATATTATGATTTTATTTTATTATTTTTAGTGAAATATAAATACTAAATAATTTTTAATTGTTGGATTTGACATACAAAATAATCTCATTGATTACTAATTTTGAAACTCAACATTATATAATAGATTTTGATTTTATCATTTTTCTTATAAAAATATAAATACTAAATAATTTTTGATATTTGGATTTGACATATGAAATAGTCCCGCTGGCAACTAACTTTAAAAATCCAATATTATATAATAGGATTAGAAATTGAATTTATCTTTTATTTGGTAAAATATAAATACGTAATAGATTTTGATCATTGGATTAGACACGTGGAATAATCTCGTTGACTGCTAACTTTTGAAACCCAACTTTATATAATAGGATATATTTTCTGTTTTTATATTTTCTGTTTTTATATATAATTTTTAATATAATACTTTTTTATATAATAAGATTAGTAATGAAAATTACTTTTTTAGAATTAATTTTTTAACAGTTAATATTCCCAAATTTCCTTATTGATTAAGATTACTTTTTAGGTTAACAATTCTTTTAAATTAGTATAAGCTAAAAATTAAAAAAATCTATTTAAAGATATATATGTATTAAAAATAGATAAATAAAGGAAAATTTATGATCATTTGATTTTGACACGTGAAATCATCCTGTTAATGAGTAACATTGAAATCTTACTTTATATAATAGGATTTACTTTTTTGTTTTTACAAATTATTTTTATATAATAAGATTAGTAATGAAAATTGCTTTTTGTTAGAATTAAGTTTTTTAACAATTAGAATTCTTGATTTTCTTTTTTATTAAGATTTGTTTTTAGGTTAGAAATTATTTTTAGATTAAGATAAGCTAAGTATTAAAAAAATATTTAAAGATCTATTTTATCTATTTTAAAAATAGACTACTAGAGATAAATTTATGATCATTGATTTTGACACATGGAATCATCTTTTTAATGAGTAACTTTGAAACCTTATTTTATATAGCAGGATGATAATATTCATGTTAATAATATTAAAATAAATTAAAATAAAATAATGATTCATTAAAGTTAAAGTGTTTACCTTTATTGCTTGTTTGTCTAAATTGTGTTGGATGTAAACCAGAGATAAATAATTATGTTGAAGAGAGTTTGAAAAGTTTGAAAAATTGTCTGTGTGTTTATGTATATACAAATATTGATATTCACAATTTTCTTTTAGATTAGGATTATAAATATATAATCTGTTTTAGATTGGGATCATGTATACCTAGTTATTTAGGAAATATTTAGATAATTATATTTGGTTGGGATTAGGATCAAAGATAATTATTTTGTGATAAAGCTAAATATTAAAAAATCTATTTAAAATTTATTTTATCTTTTTTAAATAAATAAATACAAAAAAATTTCTGATCGTTAGACTTTAACACATAAAATTATCATGTTAATGAATAACTTTGAGATCCAACTTTATATAATAGAATATTTTTGTTCAAATCATTAAATATTTATTTTTATCGTGTTTTTTCACCGTTTCATTGCTCTATTGGTCACATTTAGTTTTGTTGGTTGGTTAATTGGTCACATTTTATTCATAAATTCAATTAGATTGATTTGTTGGGTTATAGAATAGATCTCATGGATAGAGTTAATACATTGAGTTGTTATAACATAATAAGTTGGATGTTATAGGCAACAGTGATCAAAAAAATAATATGTTGGTGGTACATAGAAAATAAACGGGAGATTAGGGCTTCCTCTCTCTCTTCTCTCTTTCTAGATTTTTCAGAGAGAGATAGTTACCATGTTTCCATGGTTCTGATCAATCAATTCTCTTTCCCTTTCGGAGATAGAGGGAGGAGAGTAACTCTCGGGTCTTCTTTGGTCGCCGATCATCTACCTATTTTTCTCCTTTCTTTTGATGTTAGAGGGATGGGAGTTCTTATCTCAGATCCAATCTCTGATCTTCCTCTCCGGTTGCATCTCTGCTTTATCGGGTTTGGTCGCGGTATTTTGTTTTTGGATTTGTTTGGTCGGTGGCCGTGAAGCTTCATTAGTGCTTGCATGTCAATAAATCTTTCATCAGTCTTTGAGAGCTTCAACGTTCTATCTTTGAGGTTAGCCAGATCCCTCCGAGCTCCTCCTCTCCACCTCTGACTTTGCATGTCTCCTCCTTGGTTTTCTGGCTACTGGCGATGTCCCTTCCTTTCGCCTGCTTATGTTTTAATTGTCTCTTTTTCATTATGTTTTTGTTGTTTGCTATTAGTGAAAATTGTAGTTTTAGTCTCGTCAAAGATCTTGGTTTCCAGCTAGGTGTTAGAACTTTGGTTTCTTACATGTTTTTGCATGTTTGAACTTTATCTCCAGATTGATCTGGCTTAGAAAAGGTCAATGGGTTTGATCTATTTTAAGTTATGGTTAGTTCTATTTTAGTCATGTGCTTGGAATTTTATTAATCTTAGGTTAAGCACAAGTTATTCTTCTCCGGATTGATTAATGGTATTCCACTCTTGGCATATGCTATACCGGATTAGGATGGGATTAGTTCCTTGTTGGCACAATCAAGATTTGATCAAAATCGAATAGTTTTGTGGTTTCTTTTTTAGGTGTTTAACAAGTCAACCCGACTGTGCTATCACCAAAAGTCTCCGGCTGTGAAACCTTATACGAAAATTGCAAGGTGTATCAATTCCTATAGGAGGTCTCGCCATCTGCATTACAAATTTTTTGCAGGGGTTTTGTTTTTCTACTCTAAGATATGTATTCTATCGGTTGTGCTATTGTAGTTTTTCTACTACTTTGATCAAACTGTTGTAATCTTTGTCTCGATTAATATTATTTAGTTTTCGGAAAAAAAATAGAAAATAAACATGAAAGACCTAAAAATAGAAAAATAAAGAAAGAAAGAGTGTGGTGGCTAGAAAAAGGAGGGAGAGTGACGTGGACCACAAGCATTTGTTTGCCCACTGGTGGCTTGTCGAAACTCGAAAGCATTCTAAGTGGGTCTCACTTCCTCAGATCTTCAAATCACTTATTCTCTTTTAACAACAATCCATCCTTCTTTTGTTTTATATTTTTTTCGGATAAAACTTGAAAAAGTATTGAGCTTTGTTCACTTGCAAGAAAAGTCACCCTAATGCACAATGTTGTTTTCGTACCTTAGATATATGATATTAGCAACAACAACAACAAAGACGATTTATATGTTATATATGTGATCTACAAAAATACTTTATTTATTCCTTTTTATGTTAAACTGATTTCCAAATTTTACATTCTCATTAAGATTGTTGGTTGTAGATATTACATATAAGTTATTCATGTTTGCTGAATCATTTGATGATTTATTATGTATATAAATTTCTTTGTGGTGACAAAAAAAAATTTCTGTGTGGTTAGTATTGTCATTCAATGAATCCATAACAATACTTCTTGGTGTGTGTTAGTTTCATATAAATAATAAAAAACATGTTATTAATTGGTCTATTTTGAATATTGTGTATACGCCATCATCCACAAAACACAGCAGATATACCTTGTTATTCGTTTTATTTCAATTAAACTAAAATGTAAAGAAGAAGAAATATATATATATATATATATATATACTACTTTTGAAGATTCCACAAAAGTATTGATGGAAAAAACGACTCTTTGCGTCGTCCAAAAGCCGCCTCTCCCAAAAAGCTTTCCCTTTTGTTACAATCCAGCTACATGCATTATACATATATATTATGCATTTCTATTCACCTACTTTAGTCATAGCTACATAATCCATATACATTATATATACATACACGCTTTAATTGCACTTAGACGTAATGCAGGACCTTGTTTAGTTTGAAGTTTGTACTCATACCAAATCACCAATCATAGAAGAAGAACGTTGGAGTATCAGATAACGTTTTAAGACATTGCAAGAGACCATAATAAGTTCGATGTGAGTGAAGAAATTAATTAGTACTAGTAATTATCATTATCTCGGGGGAATACTAATGATCACGTAGATATAGTTATGAAGTATACAAAGACAATAAACCTGGAGATGAATTAATACTTAATTATAAGTAATAGTAGAGGGAGTATATGTTTGTGGGGGAGTAATCAAGATGATATGAATCTATCAAGTTGTGTAATATTATACAACATGTTGGTCTTTTAACAATCCAAGCATATGTTGTTGGGTGCGAAGACTTGGCCGGTGGCTTTGGATTTTGGATGCATATGTTGACTTCACTTCAATCCGTGATTATTATTGTTAATATTGTATATATCCATTAACATAATAGTTTTAATTAGCATTAATCCATATTATCGTACTACACATTATATTCGTTATCTTTTAAATTCGATATCGCTAGGGAATGATGGAAATATATAGTACACCACCGACGAGTTATCATTATTTTTCTCTCAATTAATTAATTACTTTGGTTAATTTCTCATAATTAAAGAGAAAAAAATAACTCACGTAATCGACGAGAGAGCCAAAAAGTTACTCGATATTACAGAAAACGACGCCGTTTAGGCGAAAAGGTTTAGCAACTTTGCCGTTGCTCCTCGATCACCGGCAGTGTTGTCTTGAAACGACACCGTCGTAACAGATTCCTCCGAGTACATAGACGGTGTTTCTTCCTTGAACAGCGTTGTTTTAATCGGGAAAACAGGGATTAGAGAGAGATCGAGCTCCGACGAGGGTTGTTGTTGTTCCGACGCTAATCGTTTCCGTTTAGGTGGAGAAGCCGTTGATCTGGATCTAGAAGTTGAGAATCGGCAGTGGTGGTAGATATTTCGATCAACGGAATCATCTTTTCGTAGATTTAACATTTCAGTGCAGATCTCAGAAGCTTCGTCGGAAGTAGGAGACGGAAAACCAGAGAATCCACCGCCATTAAGAAGCTCCGGGATCGGTTTCAAAGAACCGCCTCGAAGAACCGTCTCAACCGCCGCTTGACAGATATTCCAATTTCCAGACCATAACAAACCAACGGCACCGTTCACCGGATTCACAGTTCTTCCACAAGCTTCATAGAGCAAAGACTGGAACAAAGCTGTAAAAAGACCAAAATCAGAAAACAAAATTGCTGAGAGATCTGAGGAGGTTTTGTTGTGGTAAAGTTAACGTACCAGGGCACTGAGATTCCGGTACGGCGGAGATGAAAGACATGAGACCAGCACGGCCGAAGAACTTAGCGACGAAGACGGTGGCGTGACCTTGAGCTTCGGCTGATTCAATCCATTGAATAGATGGTCGGAGGATACAGTTCTCGCTGCAACCTTTCCGTAAAACTCGACAACCATTGCAACTCATTATATCAGAATAAAACTTAAATCTTTCTCTTTGGTTTTGCTGTAATCTTTGTGATTGAAGATGAAAGATTTGCTTTCTGAGGAAGAAAGAGATATTTGCTGAGAGAAATAGAGAGATCGTGGGACATGAGACTCAATGTTTGGTAGAAGAAGGAGAACATTGTACATATATATATATATATAGACCTACACATTGATACTTGAGTAAAGGAATTGGTCATGCTAAGATTAATATTTTTTAATTTAATTAGTTAATAAAATCTAAAAGCCATACAAAACTACAAAATAGAATGATTACGACATAATAATATATTTTAGTTATCTCTAAAAAATTACTAATTAATACTATGTGTAAGGAAAAATCAAATTTTTAAAAATAAAAAAGAAGAGAAGTGATTGTATTTATTGTTGTTACTTGTTAATGTTAAGAAATAAAAAATAAAAGTGTAAAGAAAAAAGAAATGGAGAGAGTGTGTGTGGTTTGTTGACTAGTTGGTGATGAGGAAAGAGAAAAAGAAAAGAGATTCCAAGGTGATGGGTGCGAACGGCTCCGTGTCTCCGCGAATAGTTGTGCCTCCTCAACCATTGCTTCTTTTTCTTTTCTTTCTTTTTCTTTTTCATTTCTTTTATTTCTATATGTTGCGTCATGCGTGAACAAATCCATCTCCATTATTATTGATGACATTTGCCACATTCTTCATTTTTAATAGCCTCTCTATCTTTTCCAGTATTCATCTTTTGACAAATTTCTCCAATCTCACGTTTCTCTTTACCGAATTAATCAGGTAACAATGGCAACGTACACTCTAAATTCATTTGTTAACCGAAATGTTCCGGTTTCTAAGAACATCGACTCCCCACATCATCTTCATCCCTGATATTAAAAGTCAATATATCTTCTTCTTTCATCATAATTTTCTTGGGAACAGAGAGAACTCATATAAATATTTCTCCCAAGTAAAACTTATGACCTTCTCAATTTTTCATACCAAATTTAAATCACTAGACTATCATCATTTGGTTATAGATTCTCAAGTGATATAGGTTATTTAGTTGGGTTGTCTAGACATTTTGTTAATTTAACAATTGGAAAAAGGAAACCAATCATGTAGCACTTACTTCTAAAGTTTAGGGTTAAGTATAAGGTGACCCTTCAATGAAAGAAATCCACTATCTCACCCCTAAATCATCCTTAAGGGTTTTGGTTTATAATATGTTTTAGAAGAAAGAGAGAAGCATTTGCCTCTCTCACATGTTGACCAACTCAATACATTTTAATTAAATATGGTAAGCCAAAGATATACATTCAGTGTAGTTATTGTTTCTTTAATCGAAGTGTCTTCTTCTATTTTCACATAGTAATGCGGTGAAACGGCGCCGTTTTCTAGCTGACCTACACTACAGTTAGGCTAATTTCCACTGAAAACCGCCGTCTGACTTTTTTTAATATTTTTAATTTTTATATTGTTGTGCATAATTATTCATGACACTTCTCGGTTTTTTAAATTACTTTTGCTTGGACATTTTACAGTCCATCCAAAGTTAGTCAACACAAGAGATTGGATCCAATTACTGCTTTTACTGTTTTTTTTTTAAAATAACTAATATATTATTTAGAAAGTTTTTCTTATTTTCTATTTATAAATCTTATGAACATGGTTTGATCTTAAATTTCTAATTTAAATCGATATGGTCCCTTTTGTACCATGAAATACAGTCTGAGAAAATATGGAACAAAAAGAGGAGGAATTATTTACAAGACATTGTGAGAGTTTATAGATTTGTATTACATGAACTTGTGAATATGTGTTGTGCTTTTCATGCTTCAAAATTTCTTCATGAATAATCAAGTTTCACTCTGATTTCTTCTTTCTAACTCTGACAGCTGTTGGTCCTTTTATTCCACTAAACAACACTAGTTTTTTTATAATATTAAATTTATAATTTAAATACATGTTTTCTCTTGTTCAATACTTTGAACTTGTCAAGTAGGACTATAGGAGCCATTTTCAAAAAGAAAAAAAAAATAGGACTGTAGGAGTAGTACAAATTAGATAAGCATCGTGAAATACTTAGCCCATTAGCATAATTGGGCTAAATTTCTAACATACAGGAGGAATCTATGGGCCATATTACAATTTTCGTATGGTCCAAACAATGAGTCTTATGGTAGGGGTGTATTGAACATATTAGGTAATTTTAGTTTTATTAAAATCACCAGTTATTTAATTAATAATTTTTAAATCATTTACCAAATTATATGTTGTTGAACTTACAATTTATATAAAATCAGTTCAATTTCATGTTTGTTAATGGTTTATCGGGAATATAGTGGTTATGTTTCGTATTATCCACAACAGAATCAAGCCACCAAAGACGAGTTAAGACCATCTTTTCAGCGAATATGATTGGTCCTAACAACTCAATCTCACTCTTTAGGTGACCTTTATCGAGGTAAGAACACTGGCAACGGTGTACGAGGGGTTCGATTTCCAATGTTCCTTTTGATTTTTTTTTTTCGTGTCAAAAAAAAGTTTTAAACGAACCAATCGCGGACACCCTGTGTTGTGGGACCCGTGAAACAGTGAAAAAACTTAATTCTATTCAGTCCTTATATAAGAAATTTAAAAAACTATATTTTAAAAATCATCAATATTTTATTATTTGTTTTTTTGAAAATTGTGCTAAGAATCTCTTATACACTCCGTTGCAGGTGCTTTAAAGAGAGAGAGCTTTTCCTGATTCTTTAGGACAATACAATACACATAGAATAGCCCAAAGCACCACGAATATACACAAAGCTAAAGGAAAACGAAGAAGAACCATTGGCTGAAACTGATTGAATTAGCCCTCAGGGTTATAGCTTTTCCACATTCCCACAAGTATCAGATTCACACCTGATCCAATGAGTGTGTTCATTCCACCTACTGCCACCGAGTATATCACGCATAACAAATATCTGCACTATCATCCCAAAAAACCAGGTTAGTATGTTTCATCAAGACAATAAAAAAACAGAACAAAAATATTAAAGGCTAAAATGGTACTTCCATGACTGAATCAATTGCAATTGATGCAGAACGAGATTCGTTCACTTTCTAATATAGCACGAAGACCCCCACTAACACCAACTTGAACTTCACTTGTCACGTCCATCATCGAACTCAGCTGCAATTTACAAAAATAAATGAAGAAACACCTTACAGTTGTACATGATTTATATTACCAAATACGCAATTAGTTGGAACACCAAGAGCTCTTCTTTTTTCTTGCTTTAGACAGAGAAATTACTGGAGGTACGTTAAGACCACAACTAATTAGCTACACTGTCAAATTAGTTCCTTATGATATCAAAAATATAAATAAATTATACATTACAATTGAGATTTCATTGCAGACTTAATATGAGCCTATGCTGATTTTCGAGCTAGTTCGAACCAAAGAATGATGGAGGATGGCGTTGTTCAAGACAAGTCTGAAACAGAATAATGTCATACAAATTATCATTGCTAATGTCGACCCGTAAAAACCACCAAATATGCTTACAAACTCCAACTTAACAATATAATCTTCCAAATAAAAAACTATTCTCGACCCATATTAATTCAAGCCACTTCACTCTTTTGGTTTAAGTAGGTTTTGTCTAATTTATCCATTAATATACTACAAACATATGCACGAATCTAGATGGAATGGATAATTTGTAGTAGTCAGATCGGTTCTTATTCGCTTCAGCCTTGGAGATAGCTTCGAGCAAACAAGAAATAATCCAACTTTATATAATATCTTTTGATAAAATTAACGGCTTATTCAAATGTGATATATAATAAATATCATAAAATCACCATCTAATTATTATAAAAAAACAGCTTAAATCATTCTGAAAACTCAACCAAGTCTTTTCAAATTTATCAAAATCTTCCTAAATCACCTAAAATTCTAGTTTTAATGCACCCCTACAACTATATATTTCAGTTGACAATTCCAATATCAATCTAAATATTATTGAAACGGTCGAGTGCTTTAGGCCTTTACCACTTTTGAAATGACATTACTATTTCAAGTCACAGTACACATGTTGATTGGCAATTTAGATCTTGTTCATTTGATAGTCGCTAGCGATCGCGACCAGCGATAACGACCATAAGTTGTTCAGCAATTGGTCGTTGGATTGGTCGCTAGCGACAAGCAACTAGCGACCGTAACTGCAATTTTGAATCGTTAAAAAATTCAGCGACTGGTTGTTGGAATTGGTCGCTAGCGACCAGCGACTCCCAAACGAACAATACTAGCGACCAAAAAATTAATTAATTAAAAATATCTTTAAATAAATAAAATTTAAATTTAAATTAATAAAAATAAAATTATATAAATATAATAATTATAATTTATATATTTTTATAAAAATAATAAATATTGGAAAAAATTAAATTTACAAAATTTTAATTGTAATTACTAATAAATATATTTTTGATGACTAATAAATAAATGTACTAATATTTTTTATTTAAATTTTTTAATAAAATTTATATATATTTTTTTGCTAAATAAGTATCAGTATTTTATAATTTAGATTAACATACAAATTTTAAAAAATTTCTGAATATATGAAAAAATTTATAATTTAATTTTTTGTAGAAAATAATTTTTTTATAAAAAAAGAGTCGCTGGTCGGTGCAACTGTGAAACGAGCAACATAACAACTAACAAACGAACATAAAAATAATTTTTTAATCGCGGTCACTGGACGTGGTCGCTAGTCGCAGTCGCCAACGACTATAAAACAAACAGAGCCACTAAAAACGGTTTTTCTTTTCCTATTCATGGATCATTTTATAGCAAGCGAGAATGGTTCAAATCTTTTCTTACTATCAAATGAGTTTATGCTAGATAAAAATAAAAAAGGAAACTCTGAAATTTTTTATTCTCAACACCCCTAAATTTCGCGCATGAAAATTGCCGTAGTTGTTAAGTTTCTAACAATACGAAGACAAGGAAAAACGACCAAATCTTAACATGATGCATTGTTATGTTTTTTTCACATACTATTATCGATTTAAATTTTCTTTCTGTTTTAGTCTCTCAAACCTAGATCAACTCAATAGTTTCAAGCCATCATTCCAACAACAACCAATTTATAAAGAAGCATCTAAATAAAATTCCAATCTTCGTGTCACAAAAAATTAATATTTGTCTATATATAGTGTGGCATTTAATTAAGGGAATACCCAATATTTTCATTTTCTACTAAATGGATAATAACTCTTTTTTATTAGAAGATACATAAGAAATGCGATCTGATTTGGACGTGTAAGATATTTTATGGAAACAAATTATAGTAAAAATAATTAGAAAAAGACTCGTAAAACTCGTGAAAACGAAATAATACAAGTTTATAAAAAAAGAATATAAGCGTGGAGGGAAGTGAGAGTGCCAACCAATCAGAAAATAGTAATAATCAAAGACGACAAGAGACTTAAGGATTAGCTTCGTTAGGTACTACTAACCGATCTATCACTACTTCAATAATTAAATACTAACTTAACCAAAAATTAATACTATTTCTCTTCATTATACTCTTTTTTATAATTAAATAATTGATTATTTTTATATATTAAAAAGTTGGATTAAATAGTGCAATTGTAAGGACAGATCGGTTCAAGCTGGGAGTGACAGATTCACAGATGTGATTCCTTTGCTTGCGGAAGTAGTAAATGAAAGATTAAAGATAATAGACGAAAACAGAAGGAAATTTCCCAGAATTAGAATTGTAATCCTGTCCTTTTTATTATTATTATTTCTGATCAAAATAAACTAAAAATCCAGAGTTTTTTTTTTTTTTTTTTTTTTTTTTTTTTTTTTTTTTTTTTTTTTGTATAAACAAAAACCCAACAACGAATAAACATTTGAAGATTTGATTTTTCATTTTCGTATACGAAAGTAGAAAATTTAAAATAACCCAAAGTCCACTCCAATCATTTTCATTACAGACTCAGCATTATCAGCTAATGATCGATCACTAGCTAAGCCGATCGTTAAAAATAAGATAATTACAACGCCGACTTTGATTCTTCCCCAGAGAGTTGACTTTTTCCAACTGGCTCATCGTTCAAAACCTGATCAGCCGGTAAATTCAGGTCAAATCCGTGGCTACTGTTTCCGTTACCGTAACCGTTACCACCGTCATAGTGACATCGTTTATGACCACCCAATGCTTGACCAGACGGAAACGACTTAAAACAGACAGAACAGTTATGAGTCTTCCCACTTTGACCAAGATGGCCGTTATTTCCGTTACTAGTAACGGAGCCGTTACTGTTATTAGCATCGTCGTTATTATTATTACTAACCGGTTTCCGGTGACTGGTTTTGTGTCCACCTAAGGCTTGATACGACAGGAAAGATCTGCCACAAACAGAACACTTGTAGTCTTTGTGATCAGACGGTGGAGAAGGAGAGTGATGATCAGAGGAGCCACGAGCAAGCATGAGAAGACAGAGAGCCAGATACTCTTCTTCTTCAGGAGGGTTTGATTGATCTAAACGAAGTCGTTTAGTGCGTTTTCTTTTGGTCCATGATTCAAGGTTATCAGGCTCGGTTTCATCGAGACAACGGAGGAAAGGCGGAGGAGCAGCGACAGTGGTGGTGGAGGTTGGAGAATTGAGAGTGTCGAGAGCCATAGAGTGATCGATCTTTGATTAAAATTGATGATTATAAAAAAAGAGAAAGAGAAAAGAAGGAGAGAGTGAAGTGAGCTGGTGAGGGAGTGAGATGAGATGTGAGCACGTCTTTGTTTTAATTTTACGAGTGATTAAGAGTGGGAACGTGGGCTCTAAGTGATCAAGTGGTGCTTCTCTTATTTCTCCATATCCATTAATATCTCATCCTATTTCTTCTTCTTTTTAATTTTTAATTTAGGAAAGCAATTCTATTAATATTTCATCCTCTAATTTATTTTCGGGCCGGCTCAAATAATTTTTACACCTAAAAAAAAATTATTTAAAGATGAAATAAGATTTTAAGGGATTTCCTCAAAGTAAATGCTAGAAGTGTTGGTCCAAACTCTGCCATATATTTGAGCATTACTCTCTCTCCAAAGGTAATTAATTGAAGTTTGGAAAACCATCTTAAAAAGAATATTGTCCATATACCCCAAAGTACCATCCGAAAGTGTAAATATCGTGATAGACCCATTAGGAAAAATGGTGGAAGTCAATAAGAGAGAAGAGAGATCCATCCAAATAGTAATACTGAATGAACAGGCAAAAAAGAGATGGTCTCGTGACTCCTCTTGATCACCACATAGAACACAACTTTAATTATATAATGCCCCCAAAGCCTCATCCTAACTCCACTATAGTCCTGGGCATATGGTTCAGTTCGGTTCGGTTCGGTTCGGTCCTTGCAGTTTTTGGTTCTTTCGGTTACTAAAATATGGGAATCAATAGGTACTTTCTAAAATTTGGTTCGGTTTCGGTTTGGTTATGCTCGGTTCCGGTTCCAAATGGATACTTGAAGTTGGAACCGCATAGGAACCGAAATAATTTTGGTTCTCAATCGGTTTTGGTTCCAGATCGGTTCTCAACTGAAGCTTCAAGCTTCAACTTTATATTATGACCCAAAACAACCAAAAACACTTAAAATAACCATTTTGTTACAAAATAGAGTATACAAAACATAATAGATATCTAACAGAGATATAAAGTTTTGTTAGGAATCTATAATGATTGAACAAACATAAAAGTAAAGAGCTCTCACTAGCCAGGTACGACATAAGATTGTTGACATCATGCGCTTTCACAAAAAGAACAATTCACTAAGCATCCACTGCAAGTACCTATTCCAATTTGCAGTCAAAAAAGAATTAGAATAAGCCAAGTTACAATACAAAAATCATATGAATACCTGATAAACGAAAAGAGTCATAAAAACATTTGTTACACTCTAAAGTCATAAAAACAAACATTTGTTACACTCTTTAAAGTCATAAGAACATAAAGCAGAACATTTGGTAATCGAATTAGTATAGTTGAATACCTGATTAATCTTCAGTAGAGCATTTGTTAAACTCTACAATCATAAGAACATAAGTTAAAGAGTCAACATTTACTAAACGTAAACTTTAAAGCATAATCAAAAATAGTATAATATAACTTACCTTTCTCAAGTTGTTAGTCTTCAGTAGAGCATTTATTAAACTCTACAATCATAAGAATATAAAGTTAAAGAGTCAATATTTACTAAAAGTAAATTTTAAAGTATAATCAAAAATAGTATAATATAACTTACCTTTCTCAAGTTGATCTTGTAGTATAATTTCATCAAGGATTTGTTGAATTGTTATGTCTGCTTTCTTTTCTCTTAAATTAATACCACTTTTCAACCATTGCTCAGTGCACATTAGAACTTCAATGGTGTAATGAGTAAGACAACTTCTATAAGAATCTAGCACACGACCACTTGTGCTAAAGGCCGATTCCGACGCAACCGAAGATACTTGCATAGCAAATACATCTTTCGCTATTTCAGACAGAATAGGATACTTCAGAGCATTGAACCGCCACCATGACAGAATATCAAACTCTGTTCCAAATATTACTTCTGGGTAGACATGACAGAACATCAAACTCTGATAATAGAACATCAAACTCTGTTCCAAAAAGGTTAAGAGAGAATAACTAAGAGAGCGAGAGAGATTCACAGAGTTTGTGAAAACTCAAAGAAGAAAAACAAATCTGTATAAGGTTTCTCAATTAGTCGTAGATAATGATTTTTAAGCTTATTAGTCATTATCATTAGTAGTGTAATTAGTTTTCCTAAGAGTACTATTATTTAACTAATAATTATTTTCGGTTCTACCATAGGTTCTCGGTTAGAAATCGAACTGAACCGAGAACCGAAGTTACTTAAATTTTAGAACCGATCGATTACTTTTAAGGAACCAAACTGGAACCGAAATCTTTTTTTCGGTTCGGTTCGGTTCGGTTCTTCGGTTTTGGTTTTTAAGCCCAAAGCTACTCCAGTACATAATCTGTCTCGAATTGCAAGCCATGCAATAAAGGAAACACAACTTTGTTTTTTTTGTTTGTTTGTTATAGAATTAATTTACCTTATATTTGGGAACCTATCGGAATAAGTAAATATTCTAATTCTAATGACCTTTTCTTTACAATAGGATATATAGAATTTGAATTTCACACGAATCTTGCTCTCCAAGTTATTTTCAATTAAAAAAACCTTTAAAACTTTTTGAGATGCTTAGTATTTGTTTTGGTCAAGAATAGTTGAGATGTTTATTATTAGTCTTTTCTTAATGTTTATAAGTTTTATAAGTTTATATTAGAGTATACCTGTTATGTTGATGTAATGAAGCTAGTTATGATGAGACATCTTACATTACTCATATGGTACTTTGATTGTAAGTTTGTAACTAATTCATTTATATTATTATAACAACATTTTCGTTAACCTACACTCTCAAGTTCTAATAGTTAATCATATATCTAATACAATACTACTAAACTAGAATTTAAACTGAAATCAAAGCCATATATATCAATTTAGACGAGTCATGAACTTAGATGAATTTGGCAAAATCAAAAAATAAATCGCTGAAATGACAATATACGTACATAAAATGTAGATTAAAATTATATGAATAATCAGTGATACTAAAAAAAAGAACTTCGAAGTCTGGAAAAAGCATTTTCTAAGTGGCACCAGCTTATTTACTTATAAAGCCTAATCTAAGAATGAATATTTTAAAATGAAGTAGTGTGGGGAAAATCATGTAACTAAAAATGTATTAGAGTCTAACATCAAACTTTATTGAAAAGCTGAAAAAAGAAAAAGATTCACAAAGATGGAAAACTAAAGTACTTATCAAAGGTGTTCCAATTTTGGCGATAGGTAGTAGTCCAAATCATGGGCTTTAATTTGATTCAATATCTTCCTACTTTTTATTGGCAACCATTTACTATCTTGCTTGTCGAATTATTATTATTTTAAAAAAATTATAAAGCTACAATTATTCACACATAATATGACATCAATTTCCTCCTAGAAAAGCCATAGATTACTAAATTGGAAAAAATATTAAGGTATATTCTCAGATAACGAACCCAAAACGACAGAAACTTTAAATATATTTTTTAGGATTTTTTTTGTCAATATTAGATAACAACTGTCTGGCTCATTAGCCAAACTCCTACATAATATAGGTAATAAGCCTCTATCCTAATTGTGTGATGGTGTTTATCTTTAGTAGACTTACGGTTTGCCACTAGACTAAAATCAATTCACTATTTTTAAGATTTTAATTTGCTATATAAATGATAGAAATAATAGTTAATTTACATTTGTAGTTTAGTTTTTATTTTTCAACACATATAATAATAATGTACTTCAAAGAGGCAAAACAAGTTTACAACATTATACCATTATATGACTCTTATATTACATGCAAGAGCATCAATTTTATGATTTAAAGATCACGGTATTACATGGAGAAAGAGAAAACGAAAAAGAGAGCTTAACCTCAAGAAATATTCATGGTATGATTGGAAGCCGCCCACTCTTCAGGTTGTAACATTATTTTCACAATTTGTCGCTATCTCAATCTTTGTAACTTGGATTGTCAGAAGTGACTCAATTGCCCCAAGCAAAGCTTCAACTTTTGAATGTAATGTAGAGAGAATTCTTCGTACTCTCCGCCCTCCTACACTCTCCCTCCACCAAATCTGGGAAGCAAATCCATCCAAGCGCATAAAGTAGATCCGAGCTTTTCCATGAGCCGTGCACTAAACAAAGATAGTCTGTGAAGCTGGGATTGGTAGTAGTAGGAAAAGCCTTTGATGACCACTTAGAAACACGACTAATCTTCCTCAAGAAATCTTCCTAGTATGATTGGAAGCCGGCCACTCATCAGGTTGCAACATTATTTTCACAATTTGTCGCTATCTTACCCTTTGTAATTTGGATGGCCAGAAGTGAATCCATTGTCCAGATCAAAGCTTCAACTTCTGAGTGTAATGCAGAGAGACTTCTTCGTACTCCCTGCCCCCTACACTTTCCCTCCACCGAATCTGGAAAGCATATCCATCCAAGCCCTGAGAGTAGATCTGAGCTTTTCCATGAGCCGTCCACAAAACAACGATAGCCTGTGAAGTTGGGATTGCTAGTAGTAGGAAAAGCTTCTGATGACCACTTAGAAACACGATTAATTGCCAGTGGTCTATAGTCTAACACCTCACTTATTGCTAAAGACCATTCTCTGTAATCAGCTTCCGCTTAAGAGACAATGTTTCTTGGATCGCTATCAATATCTGAAAGACAATGATCATTTCTTGCTTTCCAAATATGCCAAATAACCCATAGAAACATCTTGACATCAACTCGATTTGGGGTTCTCCAGAATAAATAATCGAGATTATACCAAACTGAATTTTGTGGAACAACATCAATCGCATAAGGTATGCTAGATAGTGCCCAAGTTTGACTTCCTAGTGGGCATTCGAATAAAACATGATTAGTTGTTTCTGCATTAGCACCACATTGGAAACAACAAATGTCACATTTAATACCCCGATGATTAAGGTTCTGCTTAATTGTAGTACACCTTGATGAAGTTTACCACATAAAATGTTTTATCTTATTTGGATAGTTCGTTTTCCAAATTTTAGCTTCAAGTGTCTTAAAATTTGGAACGGACTGCCCCACCTCTAGTAATGATTTTGTTTCCTTGGTTTGGTACCCAAATTTTACTGTGTATTTACCGGTTTTAGTAAAATGTCATCCCCAATAATCTTGTTTCTTTTTCCAGGGAATAGCAAGTTCCATAATAAGTTGGACATCAGTACGGTCAAAATATTATCTTAATAAAACCTCGTGTCATGTCTCAAGATTGAGAATCAATAAGTCAACGGTAAATTTTATTTTATGGTACTATTATTTGAAGGGAAAATGCAATAAAAAGCATTTAATTTCAAAAATGCGACAAATAAAGCACGATATTTCAAAAAGTCATTTTAATAATATTTTTTGCATTGATCACATTACTAAGGGCTTGCCATTAATTGAATGGTTACGGAGTTAAATTCTGTTAATACTGCCGTTATGTCTAAAAAAGAAAAGTGCCCTAAAAAGCCTAAACTTTCAAATGACAATTTAATCATAGTTTTTTCATTGACAATGTTACTATATGCCCGTCATATATAATCCTTTTTAAGCTAATTAGTTCCTTTGATTTCATATATCATAACAAACTTTAGTTCAAAAAATTCAGAACAGATTAAAGTCATGATCTTAAAAAAGTGATGTATTATGTAATTTCATGTGTGGATAATTTCATACTCTAATCCTCAGAATAATTTGGTATGAGCATTTGATGCAAGTAACTAAATCCGTTAAAACAAATATAGATTTATGAACTAGTTTAATTTATCAATTATTTTTAGGGCTTGATTGAAAACAAGATGGTGGGGCATTATTGATGATGTGATGTGGTCTTATGTTAATTGTTACTAATCAAAAACAAAGATAACAAAAATACCTTTTTGAAACAATAAACAAAATACACACAAAAAATTCATCACACAAAATGAAAATTCTCAAATATACCCAAATAGAAGTTCCATCTTTACAATTACGCACATTTTTACTCTCATTTTTTCATTTGTTATATAGATATTGAATACTTCAATAAAAAATATTATGTTTTGTTTATATAATAAAGATAATATTAGAAATAGAAAAATTTTATGTGAAAAATAATATTGGAATCATAAAAAAATATAATAGCAGTGCGGTTTAAAAAAATAATATTAAAAAGTTTTATAAAACTCTAAAATGTCTAATTTTAAAGATTATTAATTTTATAATTACTGATAATATAAATTTTAGTATTCTGACAAAAAAATAAAAATATAAATTTGAGTATTAATTTAAGTATAGTAACATAAATAAGTAACGTAGATATTTTTTATTGTTACAAATATGCATTTTTGATATTATTGTTGTTGATTGCTAACAATTAACAAAAACCATACCACTTCATCAATAACATAAATCCACACCACTTTATCGACAAATCAATCTAGTTCATAAATTCATATTTGTTTTAACGAATTTAATCATTTGTATCAATTGTTCATACCAAATTATTCTCAAGATTAGAATTTGAAATTATCACTTAAAAAATTATCTAATCGATCACTTTTGATGATCATGCCAATCCGTTTTGAATTTTTTTGAACCAAAGTATGTTAAGTTTCTACTATAAAATCGAAGGAAATGATCATATTAAAAAGGATTGTTTACGACGGATCTATAGCAATGTGGTCAAGGAAAAAACTGTGATTAAATTGACCTTTTGAAAGTTTTGGCTTTTTATAATATTTTATTATTCATATATAACGGCAATGTTAACGGGAGTTAACTCCCTAACTATTCAACTAACGGCAGATCTTTAGTAATGTTATCAGCACAAAGACAATGATTAAAATGATATTTAAAATGTCATGCTTTGTTTATTTATTTTTTTTGAAATTAAATGTTTTTTTATGATATTCTTCCCATTATTTGAAAGGACCTTTAAAAAGAAAATGTAATTTGCAAAAAGCATAAAATGTGACAGATGTTATTATGTTTTGAGTTGTTTACAAGGTCGACTAGTTAATTATTTTCTTGTAAGTTTTATATATAGCACCTATAAACTGTTTCAACTTGCAAGTGATAGTCCAAAGGTTGGTGGTAAGTCCACTAAAGGCAAGCACAAATACACAACCAGAGATCGAGTCTCACCGCCAACAAGATTTATGTAGGAATTTGGTTAATGGACCGACTTTTGTGGCCTATATTGATATTTCCGTTAAAAAAAAAAGCTATTTCAATTTTAAGCTTTGAATTATTTCTCTATCAAATCAATATTTGAAATCTATTTACATCCAAAATAAAAGTTTAAAATCTCTCGAAAAAACTTTCATCTACTTATGTTTCTTTGCAACAACCTAATGAGTTGAGTATCAAATATCTTCGACTCTTCATTAGCAGCAACAACAGTTTCAAGATTGTGGTCATGCTCGAGGATGGCTTTATTGAGTTTCTTAGATAAACCAACAGTACATTCATCTCCACTTGTAAGTGATATACTAGTCCATTAATGTCGAGTCTAAATTTTCTGCGTCGAGAGAGATTGATGATTCTGGTTTTTGTTGCATAAGCTAAATTGGTGTTCTATTTGGTATTAGATGTATTGACGAGAGACTACAACACTCACCAGATATTCAGCATTTCCACTATAATAGTGTCTCCGGTGTGGCAAGTACGAATCTCAAGATTCAACTGTGTCTTAGCTTTTATATGTCAAATTTTGCCAATATGTTTCCAATTTGTGGAAACACATCACGTTGAAATTCGTTCAGATGAATCTCTTGAGTTCATTTGCTCTTTTCCCTAGCTGCAAAATGCTTTATACCTGCATTTGACGAGTAAATCACTGAGAAAACGCATTTGAGAGGATTTAAGATAATTCACTAGTAAATACTAGTCAATCTTTATGTGCAGACTCTGGAGATAAGCATTGTACAATATCTCTTTTTTGACTTGAGTAATCTGCAAGATCATCTTTGTTTTGAAAAAGTTAGTCATTACAAGTAGCACAACAGGCTGATGAACAGTTATATGAATTGCTAGCTAATAATATTTCTCCTGAAAACTTTTTCTTATGGCTTCAAAACCACAAGGATCTCTGTAGAATGAAAATTGGATTATCAGCTACTTAACTTGCTTGGTTTACTTTGCCTGCAAAATATTATGTTTGTTTGTATAATAAAGATAATATTAGAAATAGAAAAATTTTATGTGAAAAATAATATTGGAATCATAAAAAAATATAATAGCAGTGCGGTTTAAAAAATAATATTGAAAAGTTTTATAAAACTCTAAAATGTCTAATTTTAAAGATTATGAATTTTATAATTACTTCTAATATAAATTTTAGTATTCTGACAAAAAAAAATAAAAACATAAATTTGAGTATTAATTTAAGTATAGTAACATAAATAAGTAACGTAGATATTTTTTATTGTTACAAATATGCATTTTTGATATTATTGGTGTTGATTGTTAATAATGAACATAAAACCATACCACTTCATCAATAACATAAAACCATACCACTTTATCGACACATTAATCTAGTTCATAAATTCATATTTGTTTTAACGAATTTTGTCATTTGTATCAATTGTTCATACCAAATTATTCTCAAGATTAGAATTTGAAATTATCCCTTAAGAAATTATCTAATCGATCACTTTTGATGATCATGCCAATCCGTTTTGAATTTTTTTGAACCAAAGTATGTTAAGTTTCTACTATAAAATCGAAGTAATTAGATTAAAAAGGATTGTTTACGATGGATCTATAGCAATGTGGTCAATGAAAAGAGTGTGATTAAATAAACCTTTTGAAAGTTTTGGCTTTTTATAATATTTTAATGTTTGGACATAACGGCAATGTTAACGGGAGTTAACTCCCTAACCATTCAATTAACGGTAGATCTTTAGTAATGTTATCAACACAAAGACAATGATTAATATGATATTTTAAAATGTCATGCTATGTTTATTTATTTTTTTGAAATTTAATTTTTTTTAATGATATTCTTCCCATTATTTGAAAGGACTTTTAAAAAGAAAATGTAATTTGCAAAAAGCATAAAATGTGACAGATGTTATTATGTTTTGAATTGTTTACAAGGTCGACTAGTTAATTATTTTCTTGTAAGTTTTATATATAGCACCTATAAACTGTTTCAATTTGCAAGTGATAGTCCAGTGGTTGGTGGTAAGTTCATTAAAGGCAAGCGCAAATACACAACCAGAGATCGAGTCTCACCGCCAACAAGATTATGTAGGAATTTGGCTAATGAACCGACTTTTGTGGCCTATATTGATATTACCGTTGAAAAAAAAACTATTTCAAGCTTTGAATTATTTCTCTATCAAATCAATATTTGAAATCTATTTACATCCAAAATAAAAGTTTAAAATCTCTCGAAAAAAACTTTCATCTACTTCTGTTTCTTTGCAACAACCTGATGAGTTGAGTATCAAATATCTTCGACTCTTCATTAGCAGCAGCAACAGTTTCAAGATTGTGGTCATGCTTAAGGATGGCTTTATTGAGTTTCTTAGATAAACTTGCAGTACATTGATGATCTTCAAAACCTTTTCTACCATTGATCATCTTCTAATCTTCATCTCCACTTGTGAGTGATACACTAGTGCATTAATGTCCAGTCTAAATTTTCTGCGTCGAGAGAGATTGATGATTCTGGTTTTCGTTGCGTAAGCTAAATTGGTGTTCTATTTGGTATTAGATGTATTGACGAGAGACTACAACACTCACCAGATATTCAGCAATTCCACTATAACAGTGTCTCCGGTGTTGCAAGTACGAATCTCAAGATTCAACTGTGTCTTAGCTTTTATATGTCAAATTATGCCAATATGTTTCCAATTTGTTGAAGCACATCAAGTTGAAATTCATGCAGATGAATCTCTTGAGTTCATTTGCTCTTTTCCCTTGCTGCATAATGCTTTATACCTGCGTTTGACGAGTAAATCACTGAGAAAACGTATTTGAGAGGGTTTACGATAATTCACTAGTAAATACTAGTCAATCTTTATGTGCAAACTCTGGAGATAAGCATTGTACAATCTCCTTTTTTGACTTGAGTAATCTGCAAGTTCATCTTTGTTTTGAAAAAATCAGTCATTACAAGTAACACAACAGGCTGATGAACAGTTATATGAATTGCTAGCTAATAATATTTTTCTTGAAAACTTTTTCTTATGGCTTCAAAACCACAAGGATCTCTGTAGAATAGAAATTGGATTATCAGCTACTTAACTTGCTTGGTTTACTTTGCCTGCAAAATATTATGTTTTGTTTATATAATAAAGATAATATTAGAAATAGAAAAATTTTATGTGAAAAATAATATTGGAATCGTAAAAAAATATAATAGCAGTGCGGTTTAAAAAATAATATTGAAAAGTTTTATAAACTCTAAAATGTCTAATTTTAAATATTATGAATTTTATAATTACTGCTAATATAAATTTTAGTATTCTGACAAAAAAAATAAAAACATAAATTTGAGTATTAATTTAAGTATAGTAACATAAATAAGTAACGTGGATATTTTTTATTGTTACAAATATGCATTTTTGNGTGGATATTTTTTATTGTTACAAATATGCATTTTTGGTATAATTTTTGTTGATTGCTAACAATTAACATAAAACCATACCACTTCATCAATAACATAAAACCACACCACTTTATCGACAAATCAATCTAGTTCATAAATTCATATTTGTTTTAACGAATTTAGTCATTTGTATCAATTGTTCATACCAAATTATTCTCAAGATTAGAATTTGAAATTATCCCTTAAGAAATTATCTAATCGATCACTTTTGATGATCATGCCAATCCGTTTTGAATTTTTTTGAACCAAAGTATGTTAAGTTTCTACTATAAAATCGAAGTAATTAGATTAAAAAGGATTGTTTACGATGGATCTATAGCAACGTGGTCAATGAAAAGACTGTGATTAAATTGACCTTTTGAAAGTTTTGGCTTTTTGTAGTATTTTATTGTTCGGACATAACGGCAATGTTAACGGGAGTTAACTCCCTAACCATTCAATTAACGGTAGATCTTTAATAATGTTATCAACACAAAGACAATGATTAAGATGATACTTTAAAATGTCATGCTTTGTTTATTTATTTTTTTGAAATTAAATGTTTTTTATGATATTCTTCCCATTATTTGAAAGGACTTTTAAAAAAAAAATGTAATTTGCAAAAAACATAAAATGTGACAGATGTTATTATGTTTTGAGTTAGTTTACCAAGTCGACTAGTTAATTATTTTCTTGTAAGTTTTATATATAGCACCTATAAACTGTTTCAACTTGCAAGTGATAGTCCAGTTGTTGGTGGTAAGATCACTAAAGGCAAGCGCAAATACACAACTAGAGATTGAGTCTTACCGCCAGCAAGATTTATGAAAGAATTTGGCTAATGGACCGACCTTTATGGCCTATATTGATATTGCCGTTGAAAAAAAAAACTATTTCAATTTTAAGCTTTGAATTATTTCTCTATCAAATCAATATTTGAAATCTATTTACATCCAAAATAAAAGTTTAAAATCTCTCGAAAAAAACTTTCATCTACTTCTGTTTCTTTGCAACAACCTGATGAGTTGAGTATCAGATATCTTCGACTCTTCATTAGCAGCAGCAACAGTTTCAAGATTGTGGTCATGCTCGAGGATGGCTTTATTGAGTTTCTTAGATAAACCAACAGTACATTGATGATCTTCAAAACCTTTTTTTACCATTGATCATCTTCCAATCTTCATCTCCACTTGTGAGTGATACACTAGTGCATTAATGTCGAGTATAAATTTTCTGCGTCGAGAGAGATTGATGACTCTGGTTTTTGTTGCGTAAGCTAAATTGGTGTTCTATTTGGTATTAGATGTATTGACGAGAGACTACAACACTCACCAGATATTTAGCATTTCCACTATAATAGTGTCTCCGGTGTGGCAAGTACGAATCTCAAGATTCAACTATGTCTTAGCTTTTATATGTCAAATTTTGCCAATATGTTTCTAATTTGTTGAAGCACATCAAGTTGAAATTTGTTCAGATGAATCTCTTGAGTTCATTTGCTCTTTTCCCTAGCTGCAAAATGCTTTATACCTACATTTGACAAGTAAATCACTGAGAAAATGTATTTGAGAGAGTTTAAGATAATTCACTAGTGAATACTAGTCAATCTTTATGTGCAGACTTTGGAGATAAGCATTGTACAATATCTCTTTTTTGACTTGAGTAATCTGCAAGATCATCTTTGTTTTGAAAAAGTCAGTCATTACAAGTAGCACAACAGGCTGATGAACAGTTATATGAATTGCTAGCTAATAATATTTTTCCTGAAAACTTTTTCTTATGGCTTCAGAACCACAAGGATCTCTGTAGAATGGAAATTGGATTATCAGCTACTTAACTTGCTTGGTTTACTTTGCCTGCAAAATATTATGTTTTGTTTATATAATAAAGATAATATTAGAAATAGAAAAACTTTATGTAAAAAATAATATTGGAATCATAAAAAAATATAATAGCAGTGCGGTTTAAAAAAATAATATTGAAAAGTTTTATAAAACTCTAAAATATCTAATTTTAAAGATTATGGATTTTATAATTACTGCTAATATAAATTTTAGTATTCTGACAAAAAAATAAAAACATAAATTTGAGTATTAATTTAAGTATAGTAGCATAAATAAGTAACGTAGATATTTTTTATTGTTACAAATATGCATTTTTGATATTATTCTTGTTGATCGTTAACAATTAACATAAAACCATAGCACTTCATCAATAACATAAAACCACACCACTTTATCGACAAATCAATCTAGTTCATAAATTCATATTTGTTTTAACGAATTTAGTCATTTGTATCAATTGTTCATACCAAATTATTCTCAAGATTAGAATTTGAAATTATCCCTTAAGAAATTATCTAATCGATCACTTTTGATGATCATGCCAATCCGTTTTGAGTTTTTTTGAACCAAAGTATGTTAAGTTGCTACTATAAAATCGAAGGAAATGATTAGATTAAAAAGGATTGTTTATGATGGATCTATAGCAACGTGGTCAATGAAAAGACTGTGATTAAACTGACCATTTGAAAGTTTTGGCTTTTTATAATATTTTATTATTCGGACATAACGGCAATGTTAACGGGAGTTAACTCTCTAACCATTTAATTAACAGCAGATCTTTAGTAATGTTATCAGCACAAAGACAATGATTAAAATGATATTTTAAAATGTTATGCTTTGTTTATTTATTTGTTTGAAATTAAATGTTTTTTTATGATATTCTTCCCATTATTTAAAAGGACTTTTAAAAAGAAAATGAAAATTGCAAAAAGCATAAAATGTGACAGATGTTATTATGTTTTGAGTTGTTTACAAGGTCGACTAGTTAATTATTTTCTTGTAAGTTTTATATCTAGCACCTATAAACTGTTTCAACTTGTAAGTGATAGTCCAGTGGTTGGTGGTAAGTTCACTAAAGGCAAACACAAATACACAACCAGAGATCGAGTCTCACCGTCAACAAGATTTATGTAGGAATTTGGCTAATGGATCGACTTTTGTGGCCTATATTGATATTGCCGTTGAAAAAAAAACTATTTCAATTTTAAGCTTTGAATTATTTCTCTATCAAATCAATATTTGAAATCTATTTACATCCAAAATAAAAGTTTAAAATCTCTCGAAAAAAACTTCCATCTACTTCTGTTTCTTTGCAACAACTTGATGAGTTGAGTATCAAATATCTTCGACTCTTCACTAGCAGCAGCAACAGTTTCAAGATTCTGGTCATGCTCGAGGATGGCTTTATTGAGTCTCTTAGATAAACCAGCAGTACATTGATGATCTTCAAAACCTTTTCTACCATTGATCATCTTCCAATCTTCATCTCCACTTATGAGTGATACACTAGTGCATTAATGTCGAGTCTAAATTTTCTGCGTCCAGAGAGATTGATGACTCTTGTTTTCGTTGCGTAAGCTAAATTGGTGTTCTAATTGGTATTATATGTATTGAGGAGAGACTACAACACTCACCAGATATTCAGCATTTACACTATAACAATGTCTCCGGTGTGGCAAGTACGAATCTCAAGATTCAACTGTGTCTTAGCTTTTATATGTCAAATTTTGCCAATATGTTTCCAATTTGTTGAAGCACATCAAGTTGAAATTCGTTCAGATGAATCTCTTGAGTTCATTTGCTCTTTTCCCTAGCTGCAAAATGCTTTATACCTGCGTTTGACGAGTAAATCATTGAGAAAACGCATTTGAGAGGGTTTAAGATAATTCACTAGTAAATACTAGTCAATCTTTATGTGCAGACTCTGGAGATAAGCATTGTACAATCTCTTTTTTGACTTGAGTAATCTGCAAAATCATCTTTGTTTTGAAAAAGTCAGTCATTACAAGTAGCACAACAGGCTGATGAACAATTATATGAATTGCGAGCTAATAATATTTTTCCTGAAAACTTTTTCTTATGGCTTCAGAACCACAAAGATCTCTGTAGAATGGAAATTGGATTATCAACTACTTAACTTGCTTGGTTTACTTTGCCTGCAAACGCTTAAATGGCTGCAACCATTGAGCCTTATTTCTTCTGTTGTTTTCTTCTTATAGGCTCCAACTTCCACTGTTCCGAAGAATGTGGTGGATTATATTGCTAGTTTTACCACATACAGAAACGCTATGTTTGATCTCAAAATCGATACTGATTCTAGTGTAAAAAGTCTCAGTTTTCTAGTGAACAGATTTGTCTGGAATGTTTCACACTTCTAAGTCTGTAAAACCATGTTTTCACTTCTTCATTTTTTACTTTGCCAGATCCTGAACGCCTTTACATTCACTGAGATACTCCCATCCCCAAAAGCCATTGCCTCCTTCCAAGTGCCGGATTACAACTCCAGCAAGGTTTTTGCAAGTTCTTAGAATTCTTTAAGCTGAATGTACTTAAAACTGATTCTTCGGCCTTATTGATTCTTCAGCTTTCTGAGTTCAATATCAACTACGATTTACACTTGGAAGTTCATACTTTCATGATCACGCAACAGTTACTGCCGCAACCACTTTGCAACAAAACCACCTGATTGATATAACAGCCACTCTTGGCTCACCAACTATCTCATTTGGTACTGAAGCTGGATATGACACCAAATCTCGAACTTTCACAAAATACAATGTGGCTGCTACTGTTGCCTCCTCCGCCACTCCTGTTGAACATCGACACCGACAGATCACAGCTTCGAGAGACTCCTTTGTGACGCTTGGTTCGCTTCTCCAGCGAGACACAACGACACGACAAAACTGTCGGCTCAGAGCTGCCATGGATTCCACGAGCTCCAGGATTGAGAGCTTGGAGAAAGAGCTCAATGCTATAAAGAATTTCATAACGAAAGAAGTCGAGAAGCAGAAATCAGATAGGATCATCATTGAGTCGAGGTCAAGAAATGTGATGGATTCTACTCGATCCGCAAGTTTCCATTGCGTTCACCAAGCGAGTAACATAAACAAGACACTGAAAGGAGAAAAAGGATCGATTTTAAACCTGAGCACAACTTTCTGGCAAAGAGGAGCATCTCCACCGCAGCCACAAACACAGAAAAGTCTCGGGAAAAGACTGATTAAGGGAATAAAGAATGCTTTCTCGTCATCATCCAAAGGAACCAAGAAAAATACATATGCAGTCAACGAGATTTATGATGGATTAGAAGATCTCGTCTGGATCAAAGACAACGATGATGACAAGATCTCTGAAGAACTTCACTCTCACTACATAAAGAACAAATGATATCTCTACTCTATGTAATAATCATCTAAAAGTTTTGTAGCCAAGAATGAGTGAATCTGTGTTTTTTTCTTCAGGTAATGAGACTCCAAAATTGATGATAAGTTAAGAAAAAGAGAATCTTTCACGACACTGCAAACTTCCATGTTGAATTTTTGTTACGCTGCAAATATATGAATGGACAGAAGGTAGCCATTTTTGTCCTCTTACTTTCTTCAATTCAGCGATTCTCTCTTCCTCTTTCTTAGCTTTAGCTTTTGCAACTGCTTCTTTAGCCTCTAATCTAGCTGAAGCTTTCTGAGTCACTTTTGTAGCCACAGCTAAAACATCTGATCCATCAACAACTATTGATTTTATTCGTTTCTTAAACTGCAATGACCACAGAAAACAGAAAGAAATTACCTTCATTAGATTCATGGTGTGCTAAATACAGGACAATGCTTGAAGAGCAAAACAGTCTTACTAACCTCTTTAGAGTTTCCCTCTATTCCTATATCCGGGCGTAATTTAGGCTTCTTTTTGGGTTCTTTAAGCTCATCTATTTAACACGAAATAAGTTTCTCGACGGATTCATGATAAGAATAGTAACATCTTTCAAGATACAGATCAGCCTTCTTAAAGAGGAATCTGTAATTACTAACATACATGGTCAAAAATTATGCTAGTTGCACACCGTTTAAATAACCGCACTTCACAGTTATTCTCAGGTTTATCCTCGACAACGCTGATAGGATCTTTCACAAAGTCTAAAGTCTTCTCCACCATTTCATTCAAAAGGTTCTTCACCTGTTTTTTAAGCTTTCCTCAATCAGCAACTCGATGAATCAATAAATAACTAATTTACCATCAACAAAAAGTAGAGATAGACAATCTAGTAAACATCATTAAAAAAATATTGCTCAGTCAAATCCACGGATTGACATACAAACCACTCAAAATCTCAGATTCTGCATCTTTCTGATCAATAGCGGACGAGTTCTTTCGTCACATTCACATTCTATTACATTAACCATTGAAACTCTTAAACAATAGTCTGATTACCTTTTAGTAGTCTTGAACATAACAATCTACTCTCGAAAGTAATTGCCACAACAGAGCTATATGTATAGGAAATTCGCATTACGCTCCTTAATATCTAAGTAAATGACTAACCTTGATTTGACCATGTGTTAGTTTTTTAGGTTTGATACGAGGATCTCCATCTTTATATGACTGAGAAGCTGAGGGTTTTTAAGCGGAGGCACCGTAAACGGTAATGGTGGCTATCGAATTGATTGGAGCTTTCCACTTGGGATCTTCCTCTTCGCTGCTACTATCTTCTCCACCTCTCTTCCTATCACCCATTCCAATCCAACACTTCGCCGTAAACCTCTCTCACTGTCGTGGCAAAATCTCCGGCAGAAATACTGTTGGAGACAATCTCGAACTTGAACCAGAATCTAAAAGATGAATAAAATACAAGAAAAAGAAGCAAAAACAATATTGCGGAGTCGTAGATATTCTACTGCGCTAAAGCAAATATTCGAACTCTTCAGTGAAAGAATCCAAGAAAGAAATTGCTCCAGTGTTGTCTCCGCTCTCAACCTTTTGTGCACTCAAAAAATTGGGATGAGGTTCTCAAGAAGATATATAGGAGGAAGACGAAGTAACCATCAACCAAGAGAGAAAGATCGAAAACCCATTTATGATCAGCTCAATTTTATTCTTTTTATCACTACCGATCTTCTCCTTCTTTCTCTCTGGATTTCGTCCAATCCTATCATCTATTCTCAGTCTTATCTTATAGAAACAAGAAGATTTGAATGTATCTATTCAAATGGACTTATGTGCCTTGCCTTTAACTAATTAAGGCCCAAACAATGACTCAATTAGTAGAAACAATCCAACAATCCCCCACTTTTTTTCTAATTGATAAGACTATGGTTGATATCTCTCTGTGACTTGAATCAACCTCTTGAGAATCTCGCAAATTTATAATTTATAACAACTTTCTTTTACTTAAATGTCCGAATCATATAATTCAGACCAAGTACAATTTCAACATCATTGAATGACATAACACTTCTTATCTCCTGTGAATCATTATTCACGTTATTTCATGAGCTTAATGAACTTATCTGATGAGTCTCATCTACATGTAGTTTACCAACTACATTACCCCATGATTTTCCAATGAGAAATTCGCACATTAAAATCGGTTATATCAAATATATACTTCATCTTGTACTAGAAACAAACTTTGTTTACACCAGAACAAACACCAACGTTTATGTTGATCATAATAAGTTCAATACATGTAAAGTTCTAATCCTTATTCGTACACGATTCTTATTTATTGGATTGAGATTACATCTCCTTCATAGCAGACGACTTTATCAAGTTTCAAGTATTCCTTTTGTTTGACCTTTTGAACTAGAAGTTTATGTGAATAAACCAACTAGTAAGAAGCCTAGGAAGCTGTCAACTTAAGCTTTCTAATCCCCATTTCATAACCAAAGTTGTAAATCTTAAGCTGTAACAACATTTTACTTAAGATATACAAAACATATTTCAGACTTTAGTGTGTTATAACTTCACCTGTCCACTTACTTCATGATTTTACACATGATCATCTCTATCATATATTTATATGATCAAGACTCATATTGCTCTCAACAAAAATGCAGAACCTGCAATTTATAACCTGAGCTTAAATAATCATATTGCTCTAAACAAAAATGCAGAACCTGCAATTTATACAACTCTGTAAAACGTTTATTACAAGATTACATGTACTAAAATGAAAACAAATCTTTTCAAGTGAACCTATGTTATCACTTATAACTTGAACTTAAATCCTCACTCATAGATTTTCCATTTTCAAGTTGTACATTTCGACACTTTCAAGAACAAAACTTCTTCTATTGTTTTGAACCTTGAACTGATGATCTCAGGAAAGAATCATACAGTGGTAAGTTTGCTCTAATGTCTCTTCAGACCCATCTCCAAGGCTGTGTCAAACATTCTGTGTCCACATAATGCCTTAGTCAATGGATCTTTGATATTCAAATGATAAGAGTCCAGCTTCTAAAATCCTTCCAATCACTTTACCAAACATATCAAAGAGGTCATTTTTCTCGACTCTTTTACACCTAAATCAAGTGTTTCCAAGAGGTCACTTTTCGACTCTCTTACACTTAAAGTAATGAATCCAAGAGGTCACCTTTTGATTCTCTTACACTTAAACAAGTTGCAGTCCATTGGTCAAAGGATCCAAAAATCTTTTTCAGACCTCTCACACTTATGGAGATGACACTAACTTCCGTCAAAGCCACTAGTGACTTTACGTCTCGTCATTTTCAATATCAATAGAGCTTAGAAACTGGTCATCGCTACATGATGCTATTTCATTACTTTACTGAATTGAAATACATAGGGTGTAAATGGTAACAGCTGAATCTGGTTGAATGTGGAATCTGGCTGAATTTTTTTTTATTTTTTCTGTAAAATTTGGCTGAATTAGTTAAAATCAAATGGTAACAACTGAATTTTGCTGAATGTGGAATCCGGCAAAAAAAAATTTCTATCAAAACTTAGATCGACAAGAAGAGGGCCAAATTAAACCCACCCAAAAAATCTTTTTTAATCTATCTCATGTAGTTGAGAGGGATCGAACCCCTAATATCAGATTTATATACCCAAAAAAACAATATCCAAACCTAAGTCAAATCAATGTCGAATAGATATTTTATAACCTGAAATACAATTATATACTTAAAAGCTTTATTTTTAATTAATCATTATATTAAAATATTTTAAACTATAATTATAAATATGAATAAATTAATTATTTTAATTGAAATAGCAAAGTACTCAAATTTTTAATAAAATTTTTATAGTTTTCTTAGATTTTTCTTAAATAATAATTTCAGTACTTAGTAAACACAAATAAACAAATTTGGAGATTAACAATAATATATATATATATATAATTAAATTGTCATCGTAAATATTTGATATGCTTGTACAATAAAATAATCAAATACTCCATAACTAATGACTAAGATTATTTATATAACAATACATTGTACATGATAAAAGATAATGTTAAGTTAAGTTAGTTTATATATATATATACGTGACGGGAATATACTTTTCATTTTAGAATTGTAATATATATATATATATATATAATAAATACATGTTAGGTTAGATTTAAGTAAAAAAAAAACAAAAAGAAATGAAAAGATAGCAAAAAATTCCTCAACATTCAGCTATACTAGTGACAATTTCAAAAAAAGTTTCACAAATTAGGTTTTCACCAGTTAGGGCCATAATATAAATTTTAACTTCTCTCACAATATCTTCTCTAGATATCAAGTTACTAAATTACAAGGAGACTAGTTTAAAGGTTAATAATGATCACCATTATATCAATAAACACATCATCTCATGAGACTTAGAAAGCACATTCTCGATTCCAAGATATGAAGCCAATGTTTTTGAGATTAGTCAACCACTAAGTTACCCTCTTTATTACATCTACCGACATTCATTTGTTTCACTAGAAGTATTTTGGATCATTATCCCTAAAGAGTTAAAAGATGAACTATTTCCTTTCTTAAAATATTCATCCAGAAAATTCAACCCAAAACTAAACTCAATTCTAAATCTTTTCAAAAGAAACAAGTTCTAAAGAATTCAAGATCCCTAAACTTAATGATGTTCTAAAAGAACAACGGTAAGAGGAACTGCGATTTTACAGCAAAGGGAGTTACTTACCTCAACAACGTTAAGACACGGACACAGCCCCACAATAGATCCACACAGTTAGCCTTTGTAAATTTCTTGAATTTAAGAATTGCTTTTGACTCTTTTCGCAGTCTGTACTTGATTGACGATCTTGAACTTCATCGAGATAAGCATTGTTTTGCTTGTTGATAAATCCGGGAAGCTACTCGCTGGATATATCTTCCAAACCCTCAGTGCCATTGGCGGAAAACTCAGAAGATGGTGATTAAGACAGTAACTGACGGAGTCTTGTCAAGTTCGTTTCCGATGACTTCGCTGTTCTTGCCGGAGACGACAACCACCAAAGAATCAAGAAAGAAACAAATGATTGTCTTTGTATCTGCTTTCTTTCTCCGATCCAGTCTCTCGAATCTGGTGAAGAAACTCTTGATATTTGCTTAAGATTGTTGGAGACAATCTCGAACTTGAACCACAATCTAAAAGATGACTAAAATACAAGAAAAAGAAGCAAAAACGATATTGCAGAGTCGTAGATATTCTACTGCGCTTAAGAAAATATTCGACCTCTTCAGTGCAAGAATCCAAAGAAGAAATTGCTCGAGTGTTGTCTCCGCTCTCAACCTTTTGTGCACTCAAAAAATTGAAATGAGGTTCTCAAGAAGATATATAGGAAGAAGACGAAGTAACCATCGACCAAGAGAGAAAGATCGAAAACCCATTTATGATCAGCTCAATTTCATTCTTTTTATCACCACCGATCTTCTCCTTCTATCTCTCTGGATTTCGTCCAATCCTATCATCTATACTCAGTCTTATCTTATAGAAACAAGAAGATTTGAATGTATCTATTAAAAGGGATTTATGGGCCTTGCCTTTAACTAATTAAGGCTCAAACAATGACCCAATTAGTAGAAACAATCCAACAAATACTTCATAAGGTGTTTGTTGTGTGTGACCTAATTTTAAAATAGGCTCCTTTACGAGTCGGCTAAAATACGTAATTTTTATAGTTTGTGAACGTGTTTGTTTAAACAAAAATTAAAGGAACGATTTATTTTTTTAATGAAAAGATTTTTTGGGTTAATGTCTTAATGAGAAAAGAGGGTCTAAACGGAACCATCAAATCAACCATGGTTTAGTTAGGTACTGGATGTAATGTCAGGACGTTTTGCTTGTAATGTGTAGAGAGGTTGAGATGATCACAACATGTGAGGATAACAAAGATAAACCTGAACTAGATGGTCGTAAAAGAAAAATAAAAGAACTCATACACTATCCTCAATATGATATGTATTAACAAGTGGCCTATAGACTCTCACTCTCTTTCTCTCTAACCTGTAAGCAAAAGTAAAACAGACACAACAACAACAATAACCACAAGCCGCAGCACAACAGACAAAAGAGAGAGGAAGAAGAAGAAAAAGATAAAGAAGAAGACTTCCAAAAGTTTGTCTTTTTATCTTTAAGCAATCTGCTTCTTCCTTCCTGCTGTAGGCAATCGCCATTGTCTATGCCAATATACAGAAACTCTTGACCACATTGGAAACCCGAAATTAGACTCAAGAGGCCGATCAGCCGGTCCACCAACTATCAATGGTAGCCACAGATATCTCGAATCCCTCAAATCCGCCGGATTCCACCTATCTGCCATGAATATAAACGCACCAGGAACACCTGGTAACGGAACCACAAAGGTGCTCTGCGCAAAAAATGTTGTCGACCGGAATATATTGTTCCCGCCAACACATGGATTCCCTAATGTCTCCCACGGACCCATTATTGACTCAGCTGCATGAGCCAATGCTTCGTTTGGTGCCCATCCCGTGCAACCAGACGTGATCATGTAGTAAGTGTTTTCATGTTTGAAGATAGCTGGTGCTTCTCTGTGTTGTCCCACCATGATTCTCTTCATTACCGGCTTCACATCGAGGTAATTCTCTGTTAATGGACCAATATGCAGTACACTGTTTTCCTCTGACGAATATATTAAGTAGGCCACATTATCATCATCTTTGAAGACAGTCATGTCTCTACTGTCAAATCCGTGCGGCGATTTGCTGTATAAGTAATCGAATGGACCTTCTGGGTGATTGCTAATGGCTACACCAACCGAAGCTTTAGTGTAGTTTGCATCGTCAATATGCATCCACATCACGTATTTCCCAGTTTCTGAATTGTAGATCACTTTAGGACGCTCAAGAACATTGGATTTGTGCAAGTCATGTGTCTCATCTGTTTCTTCGGCTGCTAATACAACACCTTCGTTTTTCCAGGTCCATAAGTCTTTCGACGAGTAGCATCCAACACCGATTACATCAACCTGAAACGAATCCAAGAAACTGTTTCACATCCTGATTCTAAATTCCAAGACTAAAACATTAAGGGACATCAATAAAGGTAACTTACTCGAGCTGGTCCTTTCTTGTGAGACTGATAAGTCGGTCCATCTTTGTATTCACCATACCAATAGTAGAGCTTTGATCTTTCATCATACAAAATGCCACCGCCGTGTGCTTGAATTGGATTCCCTTCCGTGTCTGTCCAGATTTTCCCAGGGAAGTAGTAGTTCAATGTATCATTAACATCACTTTTGGTAGGACCAAAAGCGGATTTCATATCTGGGAAAAAAAGATGACGAATTTGAGAGTTCTCGTCGAGAAATTCTTCAATTAAAGTAGTTGGTATTTTTGGTTTCCGTTTGATAGCACGAGGAGAACGCTTCCTAGGAGGCGGCATGTGAAGATTCTCTTCCTCCACCCGTTCAAGCTCATGTACAATAGGATGGTGGATTAGTAATTGTGATGAAACATCAAGATCTACACTATATCTTCTACTATACAACATGATTAGATGAATCACGAAAACACATCCCACAACCGTCAATACTAATGTAAACGGTGAACAACGCAAAGACGTATGTTGTTTCTTGTTGTGTTTGTTCTTCATCATCCTCATTTTTATTTCTCCCCACTCTTCCAAAATTTATTTAACTCCACCATACACAGCCTATTTAGATCAAAACACAAAAACATAAGCATCGAAATGCCAGTGTTCTCAAGTTGACTGTCTATAACAACATATAAAGAAAGTGATCTAAATAAACTAAAAAGATTTGTCTTGGTCTGTTTCAAGCTAATTCCTCATTTAAGAGATGTATAATTTCCCTTGAACAGATGTGGGTTCCACATATTAAGAGGGACAAATACATCAGATTATAGTTCGTTGTCAGAAAATTAAACGGGATTAAGAGAATCATCTGATTCGAGGAGATACATTACTGCTTATGTTAGTCAATTCAGCAAGTTGATTACCAAAAAAATAAGCACAATTTCTGATACCAGATCCAAACTAACAGAAGTGGAACCCTAAAGACAGCCAATTCCAGCAAAAATATAACAAAAAAAAATTCTATAAAACAGAGAAAATTAGGAAAAAAACGAAACCCTCAGGATCTCACCTGAAAAACCAGCCGGAGAAAAAATTCCTTACATGTGAGAAAAGGGGAGTGAGTCTCAAAACCTTAGCTTTCTCCGAAGTAAACAATGTCTGAAAAGAACAATAAGTTTCGGTTTAAAATAGTTTCAGATTCTCCGGAGAAGAAACTAGAACCTGGAAAAAATTCAAAGGAATGGGTCGGTGAGGTTTTGGTTAAGAAGGATCTGTCACGGGAAGAAACAGAAATCTTTGATGACGATGATTCAGACGTACGACCAAAAGACGAGACAGAACCACCGGCCAAAGAACTATGGATGTTCGTACGTGCATTTCATTGTACATCGTTGAACACTCTCACTATCAACGAAATTCAACCAAAATTAACCATCTTACGAACCCTAAAGCAAAGAGATTGTGTTCAGATTCAAATCCAAAGATCTGTCAATACCAATAGACCCTAAATGAAACCAGTCAAGACATAAAACTAAACAGAGTCTTAACTAACAGATCTTCGATTGAAGTGAAACAAAAGTTATAAAAAATCAAATTACCGTAACGTTTGTATTATATAAGATGATAGTCGTTGCGGAGACGCAAGAGACGAGGAGGAAGATGGAGAAGAACGCTCTCAGATGAAGATTTGATCTGAGATTTTTTTTTCTTTCTTAAAGCCTAAAAGGCCTTAACCTATTATATAATGGACTTAGGTCCAACTTCAAGCCCAATTTTGTTTAAAAGTCTTATCTTCGTGTCTTTGTGTGGGATGGGTTGAATAGATGGGATTAAGCCCAATCTTGTTAAGGATATTATTTTGTTAAGGTGTGTGGCTATTGAAATTGATTTAATCTACATTGAGATGTTTATTTTTGGTTAGCATAGCATATCATATCCTAGTATTTTTTTAAAAGATCTTATTATATAAACTAAAATGTTTCAAAATTACTCATTAACAGGATTGTTCTACATGTCAGATCCAACAATAAGTTTTTTTCTACATTAATATATTAAAAAATAAGAAGATAAAGGTACTTTCAAACAATTTTTTAAAAATATTAATCTCTATCACAAAATATTTATCTCTATACATAATCCTAATATAAAAAGATTTCAAATAATTATTTTTATTTATAATCTTAAAATAAGAATACCCATAGATTTTTATTTCATATTTGGTATAAAATTAAATAACATTATATTTTGAAAATAAATAAAAACTAATTTTATATCTTCAAAATTATGTTTAAAAAGGAATAAAAATTAGAAACAAAACTCCAAAATTTAAATTTTTTTGGTCTTTAAATAAATATAATTTTCGATTTTATTTGAAAAAATCTTATTATATAATGTAGAATGTTTCAAGTCTTATTATATAAAGTGGAAAGTTCAAAGTTACTCATTAACGGGATTGTTCCACGTAAATCCGATGATCAAATTTTTTTGACATTTATTTATTAAAAAATAAGAAGATAAATACGCTTTAAGATCATTTTTAAAAATATTTATCTTTATCACAAATATATTATTATATAAAAAAGTGTTTTTCAAAGTTAATAATTAACAGGATTTTTTCATATGTCAAATCCAATAGTTTGAAATTCTCCTGGATTTTTTTTTAACTAGATAAAAAATATTTAAATATTTTTCTTCAATATTTAGCTTATCCAAAACTAAAAAAATTTCCTAACCTAAAAAGAAATCTTAATCTAAAAGGAAATCCGGAATATTAATTATTAAAAAATTAGTTTTAACAAAAATAACACAAAAATTATTTTTATTACTAATCCTATTATATAAACAAAAAATTAAAATTAAAATCTTATTTATAAAAAACGAAATATATATACATATATTATATTTTAAATCATATTTATCTATAAATAAATCTTAATCTAATAATTCTTAAAAAAATAATTCTAACAAAAAGTAATTTCATTAGTAATCTTATCTCTTATATAATAAAGTGTAGCATTAACTTAAGTACCGTGTTATATTGTCTATTTTAGACTAGGTTGTATTGTTACTAGGAAATATTATCACATAATATTTGTCACACATTTATATTCTGGTAAGATTCTATAACTAATTAATTATTACTATTATCTAGATTAAATATTAGTAATTAATTAATTATATTCTGATTATTATTATCACATCTCCCCTACTTTGAGATTATCTTTGAAATTATTCTATTATAATTTTAATCTCTTGAATAATTATATTACTAATCCTAATTGATATCTATTAAAAATAATCCTCCTAATCCTAATTGGAAAACTAATAAACAAGATCAATTTAAGACCTACCTTAGGACAATTATCACAATTCTCAAACAATTTCGAAATTTTTTTCTCACAACGACAAGTCTTTTTTTCTTGATTTTTGATTCTTTTAATCATGTATTTCTCAGAAATTTCTTCATTGAAACCCTGCAAAGAAAATTAGAGAATTAAAGTTAAGATTTTAAGGCTTTGGAAAGTATATACTAAAGAGTTTGGTAAAACCATTGATATGGTTCTTTGTGATTCTAAGATATGTTCTTCATATTTTATTTATTTGTATATTTTATAATAATTGCAATATTTTCGAATCTCTATTATAATAAAACCGTATCGTTGAATTATTCATATAATTTATAATAATATAATAGAGATTTAAAATCTATGATTGATCCATTTGTATTAGATAATTAATTTGTCTGAATAAAATTTGTTTAGATAATTTGGCACATGACTCGGTTGTATCTTTTTCTTTTTGTGGCAATAAATTTTAATTGATTTGATTTGATTGGTTGAATTTTAAATCAGTCATGTTTTTTCCAAGTTTTTACAAGAAATTAAGTTTGTTAGGATTATGATAAGATCATCAATTAAACAGATTTTGTTAACATTTGTTAAATTATGATAAGAACATTAACTCAATAGTTAACTAAATACTTTATATTTAGGGAAAATCAAACAAAAGATATTCCCAATCCTAACATAATAAATATATAAACGAACTCTATATAAGAGACATCTCGGGACAAATTAATAATACCAACGAAATTGGTACCCTTTTTCTCTCGATTATTGCTTCTTTATCATGTTTTATTCTGAAATTTTTTTGTTGAAACCTAACATAGAAACTTGGAGGATTAAAATCAAAATTCTAAGGGTTACTTTCAAAAATAACTCATTAACTAAAGTCAATGGCAAAAGTAACCCAAAAATTTCTCTCTCCTAGATTCATTCTAAAATACTCTTACTTCTTTATATATTTTCGAAAATGCCATTAACTTTTAGCTTTTTTTTAAAAAAAAAAATTTTATCACAACTTAAAATTACCAAAATAGATATCTAACCTCAACTATTTTCAAAAATG
>OVBA01001323.1:0-45930 GCA_900406435.1 Lepidium aucheri
CTGTTAATGAACCTAGACATATATAAGTCTAGGTTCATCTTCAACCTTGAGTTTGAATCTTCAATTTTCTTGTAACCTGAAAACATAGAGAAAGATAAAAAAAATCGATTAGTGAATTCCGGATAAAACAATTCGAAGAGAGATGTACCTCATTTTAGAGGGAACGCTATAATTCTCTTGTGTCTTTCATTTGTGTTTTCTTTTACATACCTTCATATGCAAATGTTCATGAAATCGTGAGTGTGAATCAGAGAGCTTGAGAGTGATTCTTCTTGAAGCATCATTGAATCGGATTATTCTACATCAACAAAGTTCTAGAAGGGCTTCCACAATCTATAACGTTTCGCGATCAAGAAGTGGAAATCAAACTTCTCATACTATTCGGGTGAGACAAAGATTCTGATCCAGATGACGCATCAAGATCATAGACCTATTGAGATTATGACATGGTCAGAAAGAAAGAAAAACAAAGAGGAAAAAGCTAAGAAACTAAATGGTTTCAGAAAATATAGGAAAGGTGATAAGAAATAGAACAGAGAAGGGTAAATAAGGAGGAAGATGGATCGGAATTCAAACCATTGGAAAAATGAACATTGTATGTAAAAGTAATTACAGGTTACGTTAAAAGAAGAAAGATAAAAAATTTATTACCTTAGAGCATCTCCATCCGTTTAGAAACTTTTTGAGTTTCTAAACAATTAAATAATAATATTTTTTTGTTATAATTTAATATTTATTTAAGTTTTAGTTTTATTAAGAATGGTTTCCAATCAGTTTTTGACATGTGTCAAGAACCAGTTCTTAAGTTCCTTATACAAGAACCGATTGCTACTCTCTTTCTTACTTTTTCTAATTTTTCTAATTTTTTTTATTATAATATTATTAAGAAACTTGTTCAAGGACCACCGTTGGAGGTGGCATTAGAGCATCCCCATTGAGGGTTTTTAGCACAAAAACCAAAAAAAAAGCCACATTAAAATATTATTAAAACAACAATCCGCCTCTTGCAGTCTCCTGATTAAGAGTCAAGTTCAGCAACTATTTCGTGGGCCCTACGACACGTGGCGGCCCACGATTGGTCAATTTTTTTTTTAACAAAGTTTAATGTTTATTTTTTTAATTGTTTTTTAAGAACGCCACTAGGAGGTTCATTGATGGGATGCTCATAGGAATATCAGACGAGGACCAAACGAAATGATTACCCCTACTTAGAGAAAGAAGACGTGAAGAGGTAGGGGAATTTAGGTTGGATAAATGTCGTTTTATAGAAGTAACCCGATAAAATCATTTTGAAATTCAAAAAGAAAATCTTTAAGATCAGTAGCGTAAGAGTTTGGAACCAAAACAACGAGGTGAATAACTTAAAATTGTAACAGTTTTCCAAGCAAGAGTGCAAGAAAATCTAGAAGGCAAATGTTGATACCAGGCATCCGTCAGCCCCATTTCTCAAGGCTCAATGAAAAGTGGACCAAACAATTATTAGTGGGCCTTCTGCAGCTTGGCTCATTTACGATGGTAAAATGGTATATAGCCCAAAAACTCTCAAACAAAAGAAAGACCGATTTGAAACGAAGGGAGAAAAGGTCGACGAGGTGGAGTAGAAGAATAAGGACGAAGGAAGTTAGCGAGAACGGACTTGTAGGAGAGAAAGAAGGAGCCCTTTTCTAGCATGTGACTATAAAATAAGAAGCTCAAAAAAAGGAATGACACACACAAATTTTTTTAGCATACTAGAATATACAGACTTCTGTAATCAAACTATTTGTAAACAAGTTCGTTCAATAAAATATAAATCTTTCATCTCTTAACCCTTTTAGTTTTTAGCTCGGAACTGTTATAAATTATGGTTGATAGATCTTGCATCATCAATTACCCAAACCAGACTCGACAAAAAATTATTTTTCAAGATCCAAACCAAAAACCAAATCCAATATAAAAAAGTAAAATTTTCGAATAGGTCTTATATAGCTAAATCCAAAATATTTCAGTCAATTGGGTCCGGATACCCGAACTCCACGGCTAGGAGTAACACTCACATTTATATATATAAAATAATTTTTAAATACTAAACGTACAAAAATATGTTTAGCCTACATCTCTGAAAGGTGTATTTGGTCGCTTTAAAGTTTTATCAGTTTTTGCTAGCCTTATTTTTTTTTTTTTGAATTATTAGAAGGTTCAGTCCTGGGTCCTGGGTTTTGGGCATGGGTCTAGATGTACGTCTCCCAAGACCGGGAGTCCAATATTAATACTCTGGCCAGGACTTGAATTCGGGTGGCGAGAGACTTACCTCTACCTTTACCACCAGACTACAAGTCCTGGTTGCTAGCGTTATCTTGTCTTGTGATTTCTATTTTCCGGGATTCTAAATAGATATTTTGGACAAATTTTTGTCTCTAAATGTTCGATGCAAGTTTTTCTGTTTTCGTTTTTTTTTAGCGAGGTTTTTGGTATATTGTTTATTCCGTCGATTTTTGTTTTCCTTATATGTATTTCTCAAAAGAAATACAAATATGTTTGCAGGTTTTTGTTTGTTCTTTGTTATCACGCTAGCAGCCTGAAACCAACGTCCGTAAGAAGAGGAAGAAGGTTAGAGAAAGCAGAAGATTTTCTTCTTATAGACGAGAAAAACAATCAATACCGAAAAAGAAAAAGTTTTATTTATGCATAACAAAGATTACGTTTTAACTCCCAAAATATATACAAAATAATTCAAATGTTTAATTGCCAATGTTATATGAATATGTATATGTTTATTTCTTCTTTTATTAAGGTATATTTATATTTTTACGTACATTGACTAATCCTTACAAATGACATGGCACGTCAAGCTCAAGCCCTAGTATATAAAAGAATTATTCAAAATACAAAAGACTCTCTAACTTTTCAACTATCAACAACAATGTGTAAGTATTTGCATTTATGTGTGGCTAAGAATCTCAATTATAAATCGGCAACAGAAAAAATATAAGAACAACGTAAAATTCAAATGGTTTGTTTGAAGTTGAAGTAAAACGAAGGAACCTCAGAGTTCATCAGGTGATCAAGGTCCCAATATTCCTCCATTCTTATACCCTCAGAAGCGTTATTACCAAGTACCCCATTAGTAGTTGTGTCATCTAAGTGGTTGTTAATGTCTGTATTGAACCATTCACCTTCCTCACATTCCAAAGATGGATAGAAAAGTTCCCCTTGTAGCCCTGCATTTACTCCATATAGACCATCTACATAAGGGGTAAAATCGTCATTGCAAGGGTGATTGATCATGTGTGGCATTGGAAGTAGACTGTTGGTTGGTATGTGGTTCATAGAAGGGTTTATGAATCCTTGTTCTTGTAAGGACATGAAGCTTCCTATGATGTCTTTAATCTCCAAATTAGAAGAAGTGGAATTAGAAGAGGAGTCACTTGTTGTGTTGGGTGATGAAGATGAGTTGTTGATAAGGTTGTTGGATGTATCGGACATCTTCTTTAGTCTTTTCTTTATTGTTGAGTTCCAAAAATTCTTAATCTCGTTGTCCGTCCGACCTGGCAATCTTGCTGCAATCTGAGACCACCTATGTATTCAAAGAAAAAGAGAGTAGAGTAGTGTTAATTAGATAATGTTTTCTGACATTTAAACATGGTTTTGCATGTAAATTAGCAACAACTATTGATCTATTATACAATTGCACAATCGTATTAAGCAATTCAACTAAATATTTGTTATCTTTTTATGATTGTAATGTATACTTTGACCAAAACATGTTCACTTATTTATATTTGATACTAATAAAATTAATATAAACCCAATTCTTTAGGGTATATACCAAAAAATTCAATCGATTAATTAGTGATTGACACATAAACATGTCAAAAACGACATCTGCAAAAAAAAGCACAAAATATACTATAGTATAATAATAAAACAATTAATGTTTTGAGGAAACATGTCCTGCGTATAAAGTTCTAAATATATGTTTAAAGTAATAGAGAGAAGAAAATACAATAAATGTATGATTACAAAGATGAAAATAGAAGTAAAACCCTAAAGAAGAGAAGAAAAGGTGGTAAAGAGACAAAAGCCGCTTTCACTTAAACAAAGTGTTCGTTGTTAGATAAGATCATATGACGCACTCTTTTACATATGTCTTAGAACCCACGATTAACGAACTTTGACCAATCACTTCATTACATCTAAATCTTCTCATACCTAATTTTGTTTTCTTTACTTCTATTTTCTATTGTTACTATTATTATTCCAACTCAACTTTCTCTCGGGTCAATTTTCTTCACAATCAATCATTCATCCCCTTTGAATATAAACAGTTAATTATATATTATACATTTTACGATGCTAATATATCTTACATTTTATTTTTTCGATTGAATAATTTTATATAATAAACTGAAAAAAAAAACAAATATTATAGCAGGAAACCCAATTAAGTGTTGCCTAAAGAATGCAAATTAACCAAAACAATTCAATCCACTACTTGTTGTGATCATGTGAATACCAATTGGTATAATGGTAAAGATATAAACCTGTTGCCGAGGATGGAATGAAAGCGAATGATGAGATCCTCTTCTTGAGGAGAGAAAGCTCCACGTTTAAGGTCAGGACGAAGATAGTTAATCCAACGAAGACGACAACTTTTGCCACATCTTTGAAGGCCTGCATTTTTAGCCACATCACTCCAACATCCTTGTCCATTAGTTAACATATATTGCATCAACTTTGAGTCTTCCTCCGGAGACCAAAGTCCCTTCTTCATCTTCTTTACTTGTTGAGTACTAACTCCTCCATTTGTTGCTACCTCTGGTTTCCTCATTGTTAGTTTTTCTCTTTTGAGTTTGTGTTATTTTTCTCAAGGGTCGATTGATGTGAACGAGTGATGTTTATTTTATAATAGAAATTAAGAGAAAACAGAAGAAGACTTGATGAAGGGAGAATGATGATGATCATGAAAGGGATGGTTGTATGGTTTGCTTACAATTCTAGGAAGACAAAAATCCCTTTCTTCTATTCCTTAATTGGATCATTATTTTATTTACTATTTAATGTTGCTTTGTTTTAAAACATAAAAACACACAAGCCTCGACACTTTTTTATTCAAATCAATATAATTACATTTTTAGTCGGCAGATGGTTTGAGATGTAAAATAATAAAGTATACCAACAACAAATGTATGTTTATATATAACTAATTTGACCAAATGAAGTAACGTTAGTTGATCGGTCATAGACGAAAACGGTTTTGAGAGAGACCTAATATGCAAATAGCAAAGACAAATAAAGGAGAAGTGATCTTCACTTGTTCTTTTTTCTTTTTCGAATATCTAAACTCATTTCTATTAGTTTCTTCATTCACAAGGTATACATTACAAGACATGTCTAATTCGTTAACCTTACGTGTGATATATATATATATATATATATTGTATAATAAATTAAACATTAGTATATATATATTCATGAGAATGTCTATATCTATTCAAAGATATCTTCATTTTCAAGGTAAGCAAATGTTGTTATTTTTATTAATTATGTACGTATATATATATATATATATGCATATATATGGATTGTTTAAATAAAAAATGGACGTGTGTCAAAACCATATATATTTGTTTTATAAGAAGCTTGGCCGAGAGAGAAGTTTTGCTTCGGCTTCACACAACCACCTCTCACGCACCAACACGTATACTTGAAGAAATCAAATTATTGTAATGGAGAAAATACCATATATTTTCCTTTATCCTTTTTTTTAAATGTCTTTTTATATATAAACGTGTGTCATCTATTTAAAAGTCTAGAATTACACTCATATCATATGATTAATTTTGTTAATATATTTTGCCCACCACTCCGGAAAACATAACTTTTTGTACAATCATAAACAAAACTTCTATAGATAAAGTACAAAAGAAGGCAGAATATTGAATCCTCAATAATAATTCCAATGTAGAGAAGGCCAAATATGTTAGACTTTAGAGGAAACATTTGTTTTGTTGAATCCTTCCTTCATCTTCTTTTCTTTGTTTTAGTTTGAGTTTATCAAGTTTTCATGAGATCAATTCCAACCCTAGATCGATCAACCGACCACAATTCAAATCTACAGTCAATAACCTCACATCAGATTTCTCTACGCATGTGTTTTAGGGGTAGCGAGAGGTCCAAATACATTGTTACCCAACCTCCAAATATTATAAGATATTGTATTGTAAAGAAATTTCTCTAGAAGTGCAAGTCCAACATTAATTTTCTCTTCTATAAAACACGTCAGCTAAATCTAACTCTAAACCGTTAGTTTAAGTTGTATCTCTAAAGTACTAAACACAGAGAAGATAAAACACACACACACATACACTCATATATATTGATTTGCATTAAAAATAAAAATAAAAAATCCATTTGGTGAATTGTATATATCTTTACCTTTTTTACTGAAATTGTCTAACCCTAGGTAACAGAGTTTAGATTTTGGTTTACATAACCAGTATCGTGCCTAAAGTTATAGATGTCTTATGCGATATTACTAGAAAAAATCTTCTCAATATAAATTTTTTATGAGGTATATGTGATAAAAAAATTTTTATTCAGGTACATAATAATTCTCAAAAAAATTTCCATAAATTTTTATCTCTTAAATAAATTTACATACATATAAAATAAAAAATAGAACCAACTAAAAATTATTTATATATATATATATATATGTGAAAAATCTGAAATAGACCAACAATAAGATACTTTTCCTATTTCAAATTTAGTTTTTTTTCTTTTCCAATCATGATTATTTTTTTGAAATGTCCTTTTATAAAACATAATCAAGATTACTTTCTTCTTCTCTTTTATATATTTTTGATAAAAAAATTAATTCTCCAAAATTACTTAAAATGATTTCAATCTTGGTTACTTATTTTATAAAGGAATCTAAAAACTATTTTATTACACTATATTTTTAGTATAAAAGGACCCCAAAATCTACATATTATTTGGGGGCCCTAGGTGAATGTTTTTTTTTTCTTTTTTAGACACGACTATCTACATAACTAAGAAGAAAACAGTATTACGAGATTAATACTGTTCAATTGTAGGGTCATTTGTATTGAACTGTTTTGAGAATGATATAACGGGAGACTGAAGTTTAGTAGTAATTTATTAGAAGTATATATTATGCATATTATACGCAATATATCATTTTCTTAAATGAAGACAAAGTGGTTACTCATTAAAAAAGCAATTATCACTCATGAGAACAAAGCCCCAAATAAAGGAAAAATTAACAAACTACCATTGAATGAATGCATTAGCTTAAACTTGAATCTTACTTTACTAGCTGATGTATCTTAACCTTTAATTTTATATATCTATTACACATCTTTTCATTCAATTATATATATATATATATATATATATATATATATATATATATCNTGGTAACAAAAATCTAATTGGTTAATCATTATGCATTTACATGAATTTTTTGGTGTGGTGGAGAACATTTGGTTACACATGTTTCTGATTAAATTGTCTTTGAAGAAACACACATAAAATGGATTTCATGCTCTTTCAATTAAGGAAAAGGGCTTATATTTTAATATTTTAATGAATTTTTACTGCCGTACTAATTTTTAATGAACTTTTGAACCCATCTTAAATTTTAATTTAATGCATAAAATTTTTAAAAATCTACATGAACTTCCTAATTGCGGCTAATTTCTACGTTGATCGTAAGTCAATGGTTAAGTCTCGGTCATTACATTGATGACCGATACATGTACAGCTGATTAAACAACACATGTACATGGAAATTAAAAAAGAAAAAAAAAATTCAAAAAATCGAAAAAAATTTCAAAAATTCCAAAAACAAATTGGAAAACCAAAGAAATTTATTAAAAATTTTAGGAATATATATATATAAATAAAAACACATAAAAGTTTTAAAAATTAATAACAAAAATAATTTTTAAAAATAAAAAATAATTTGGAAGAAAATTATTAAAAATTTTAAAAAATAAATTAAATATAACCCATTACAACCTAATTAAACAAAAAATAGGCACGATAATTAATCGAAGAATAGACCTAATTATAAGCAGATTATAATTTGACTACTATCATAGTCCACCCAATTTGAAAATCTTTATCTCTAAAACCTCAATTCAAAACTCATCACAAACCCTAGAAATTTTCAATTAATCAAGTGGTTTTGGTATGGTAATAGGTACACCTACATAAATAAGTTGATGAAGCACAGTCGATGCTTCTAACACTGTAGGTGCTTCTAACACTAGGTGCTTCAGGCAACTCCTTTATGTTATATGCTTTGTCAACTCATTTATGTAGGTATTTCATCATAAAATTTGGACATCTTACTAAGTATTTTGTTGAAAATTTTGGAAATTGACATTCAAGAAGTTGAAAAAAAGACATGGAAATGAGTTGATGAAACACCTACATAAATGAGTTAATAAAACATGTAATATAAATGAGTTGCTTGAAGCACTTAATACCTAAAACATCGACAATATTTCATCAATTCATTTATGTAGGTTCACCCATTACCATGTCAAAAGTACTTGATTTGTGGAAGATTTCTAGGCTTTTAGAGTTAAAAGTTTTGCGAATCGGGTGAATTATGATTATAATTGGGTTGTAACTAGGTATTGTTAATTATCGTGTCTATCTATCGGTTAGTTAGGTTGTAATGTGTTGTATTTAATTAATTTTAAAATTAAAATTTTTTTCTTCAAATTTTTAATTATTTTTTTAAAAAAATATTTTAATTTTGAAACTTTTTATTCATTTTTTAAATTTTATTTTATTTATATTTACTTTTCTAAAAATTTTAAATTTTTTCTTTAACTTTTTTGTATTTTTTGTATTTTTTTTTGATTTTTTGAGTTTTTTGATTTTTTCTTAATTTTTGTTTTATTTTTATTTTGTCGTACCTGTGTCACTTAAATCGACTGTACATGTGTCGCCTGACAGAGACTTAACCATTGACTAAAGGTGTTAACGATAAATATAAAAATTGGCCATAATTAAAAAATTCATGTAATTTTTTAAAATTTTTAAACATCAAATTAAAATTTAGGACATGTTTAAAAGTCTATTAAAAAACCTGCACCCATGTAAAAGTAAAATTTCAGCATTTTTCCCCTTTCAATTATATCTGAGTCGGACAATTTTATGTCTACATTATCTGCAACTGTAGTTTAGCCTTTCACCTGACCCATCATGTCCTCTTGTATCGTAATCTGAAGATAGAAAAAGGATATTGAATTGACAATTTTTTATCACCGGTTTAATATTTTATTTCTTACCAATGATGGAATTAATTGACCACGAAAGAGAACCAGCGAGCTTGCTTGAACTTTGTTCCCTGGTCTAAGTAGATTCGAGGTTTATAAAGAACGAATTCTCAATTCAAAAGAATAAATAGTGTAGATAATATTGCCAAGGGGTAGTTGTTGATCAGAAACCAATAACAAAAAAATAGAATCAGTGCAAAATAAAATTCACAAATAAACTTATATATATTAGCTGTTAATAGTTTCATGCAAAGTATTAGCTGTTAACAGCTAATAAACACATTATTAACCTGTTGTTTTTATTTGACCTTTTTTAATTTAAAATTCCATTTGGTTTGGAAGCGGTGTAATATTCGATTTAATAATTTGTAAAAGGATTAATAAAATAAAAGATGTCAAACGGAAACAAAATTTGCTTTCTCATAATCTACAAAACCAACAGCTAAACCGCGGCGGCCACGAGGGCTACAAATCATTAGACTCAATCAATACATTAAAAAAAAAAAAGTCAATGAGTAATAATACTTCAGTTTTTATACAATAAGTACCAATGCTTAACTAACACCTCTAAGTTTTTTTTTTTTTTTTTTTTTTTTTTTTTTTTTTTTTTTTTAATGGAGCACCACTAAGTCTAATGAAATTCATTAATATTTTCAAACAACTATTTACAAATTTTAACGACATTACACATGACTTAGACGAAGTCAATATTTACCAACTCCAATCTAAATCCATGTAACGAATGTAATTGTTTCTAACTTTTTTCTTAATTCATATGTTTCTTATATTCTAACAGAAATCAACAAGAGCCTAAAGCAGTAATTTTGATGCTAAATTTACTTCTAAACATGGAACAGAACTCTTAATGTACACACAAACAAAGTGGTGGTTTAGAAAAGAGGCTGGTCAAAACTACTGCAACAATTCTGATTAAAGCGTTACATCTCACATAACCTAAACAAACGGTTTTTGTGCCATAGATTGTGAAGGGTACAGCAAAATCAAAAATTCAAATACAAAATTTTTCAAAAAATAATTAGAATGAGCATATATATAAATATATAAAACCGAGATCAATTGATGTAGTGCAGCGTGCAGAGCGTTCATTCTGAACCGGTGACCGGAGGCGGCGAGAAATAACGGTAAGGAGAATAAGTGGTAGGAGGACTTGGGGCTTTGTATTTGTAATGTGGGAATTTATGATTTGATGAGGAACCATAAGCTACTGCGATCATGGTGATCACGACACTCATAACCATCATGAAGATGAGTCTTGTCGGCCATGAACGTCTCATCTTCAAATTTCAAAAGAGAAACTGATCAACTTTTCTGTAGAAGTTTAGTTATATATAGTGAGAGAGCAATAGGTAAGGCTCGAGGGTAGATAATAAATAAATAAGATTTGTGTTAATTATCTATGAGCAATAGTCAAAGGTAGTATTGGTCTTATCATTATCATATGGAATCTAACAACACGGCAACCTTTTTTTCTTATATAAACATTCCCACTTGTTGTGGCAATATATTGAAACTTGTTAAATTGGATTTTTCTTTTTAAAGGACTAATGTAATTTTGAGAAACTACTCTACGAAAAAAAAAGAAAAAGCCAAGTATATTCTGTTGAATATATTGGAATAATTCCTTTGATTATTTATCTACTTTTTGTTTGATTCTTTAGACAGCAATCATGTTACTAGTGTAATTTTTTCGATAGCTGAATATACTGATAGCCAAAAAGATAACCGGAACCGGTTGGATAAGATCAAAAATGAACCAAAATAGATCTAAACCGAAGATAAACCAGAGGTTAACCCAAAAAAAACTAAACAAACCAAAAGACAGTTTTAAATTCACGGAGACAAAAGCAAAAAAATCAACTTGATTAAAACCTAAAAATCAATAGAACCGTTATTTGAAGAAGGGATAATTTTAGAGGTTCTATTTGAGTTTGACTGTTGCTTTCACCAAGAGTTTGACTCTTGCTCTTGGTTTCCATGAATATAAATGCATTATAACTCCAAATCCATGAATCTCTTTCAGTACGTGACGCTGTGATGTTACGGATCCTTTGTACGTTCGAATCGTGAATTGTCTCTTGAAGTTTTTCTATTTGCCAACCACTTTTAGAGAGAAGTTCAGAGACTTTGAGGTCAACATTAAAAGAGGAGTCATTAGTGAGAGGTGGCCATGTGTGTTTATCATGGATCCAATTTTGTGGTCTCTACAAAAGTGTCATTACCATCTACAATCCTCCTTATTAGTCCCTTCTTGAGTAGATTTCTCCCATGCAAAACCCTATACCATGCATCAGAAGGTTTGTATCCCAGTGTCATGTCAAAAAAATTATTGTTTCCGTAAAATATTGATTTGAAAGTTCTATCCATAATAGAGTTATGAAACCTTAGCAATTTCCATGCTTGTTTAGCCAAAAGGGTTGTATTGAAGTGTTCAATATTACTAAATTCCAATCTTCCCTCAGCTTTTGGTTTACATACTTGATTCCATGAGACCTAGGCTATTTTTTGTTTCTCTGATGTCGCATTCCACCAATATGATCTCATTACACTTGTAACCAAGAGAGTCGTGTAACCCTTGGTCATATTGTTTGGGTTTGAGGAAGTAACCCTTGGTCATTTAAAAAGTCGTGTAAACCTTGGTCATATTTTAACTGACAAGCTCAACTGTAGGAACAAGATGAATTCATTGTCTGACAAGCTCAAAAGTTGCAGAGAAGTTCTCAAAGACTATGTTTTGGTTCAAATGTCTTGAATTGTGGTTGAGAGGGTGGTGAGTCCATCAAGTCTATCAGCCGTGGTTCACTCAAAATAAGTGACCTCACCTTGTTGAGTGACCAGTGATGGAGATTGAGAATGCTGAGATTGCAGATTCATCAAAGAATTATTGTCTGGAGAATGAACATCCTCGTGATTCACATAAATGGAGGTGGATAGTATGCAATGAGGATATGAATGTAGGTACAGAGTGATGTATTGTGGTTGAGTTTCTGGCAGTTGATGTAGAGGCGCGACACCAACTCATAGTAGAAGTTGATTTGTACTCTATATCCAATTTAAAATCGGATACATTTAAAAAACTTAAAGTTATCTGAGATGTTGAGTTTGACTCTTGCTCTCACCAAGAGTGGTTGACTCTTGCTCTTGGTTTCCATGAATCTAGATGCATTATAACTCCAAATTCATGAATCTCTTTCAGTACGTGATGGTGTGATGTTACAGATCCTTTGTATATCCGAATCGTGGACTATGTCTCAAAGTTTTTCCATTTGCCAACCATTTTCAGAGAGAAGTTCAAAGACTTTGAAGTCAACATTAAAAGATGAGTTATTAGTGTGAGGTGGCCATGGGTGTTTATCATGGATCCAATTTGTGGTCCCTACAAAAGTGTCATTACCATCTCCAATCTGCCTTATTAGTCCTTTCTTGAGTAGATTTCTCCCATGCAAAACATTGTACCATGCATCAGAAGGTCTGTATCCTAATGTGATGTCAAGAAAATTATTGTTTCTCTAAAATATTGATTTGAAAGTTCTAGCCACAAGAGAGTTAGGAAACCTTAGCAATCTTCATGCTTATTTAACCGAAATGATTGTATTGAAGTGTTCAATATTACTAAAGTCCAATCCTCCCTCAGCTTTTGGTTTACATACTTGTTTCCATGAGACCTAGGATATTTTTCTTTCTCTGATGTCGCATTCCACCAATATGATCTCATTACACTTGTGAGCTTTGGACTTTGTTTTTTGCTCAACTTGAAACTAGACATAGCATAAATGGGGATATCCAATGCTACCATTTTAAGTAGAATCTCTTTGCTTCCCAGAGACAGTGATTTGGAATACAAGTTGGTAGTTCTTTTTTCCAAATTCTCTGTTATGAGTTGGAACATATTTGCTTTAGAGCGTTTGAGACATTCTGGAAGGCCTAGGTATTTGCCCATTCTTTGACCTGAACAGATATTTAAGGTGGTTATAGTTCTAGTTTGAATCTCTTACTCTATTCTATTCTCAAAAGTGATGGCTGATTTGTTGAACTTTACGAGCTGACTAGAGACCTTTTCATAGGTGTGAAGATAATTCCTCAATATTGTAGCCTCCTCAATGGTTGCTTTGCATATAAATAAATTCTTGTCTGCATATAATAAATGGTGAATTATTGGACTAGAACTGTGGAACCGCAAACTAATGAGTTGAGAGTTACTTTCAGCTTCTGCTAGTATAATTATACCTCTTGTGCAAAGGATGAAAAGATAGGGACATAGTGGAATAGAGAGAGAGAGTAACTCGGTGGTTATGACTGAAAGTGACACGGTGAGAGAAATCGACTCGGAGGGAGAGAGAATTTTCTTGCTTGAGTTCTCGGAGGTGAATGAAGGGGATGGTGGAAATTGTGTCTTCTTATAACCGAGTATGCTGTGTGAGGAGAGGAGACAATCTTGGGAGTGTGAGGGAGAAAATCTCGGATTTGATGAGGAAGAAGATTGTGGGTTCCGAGATACTCGCCCTTGGCATGATCTTAGCCATCAATTTGAAATTTGAATCTTCGATCAATATGGACCCTTGGATCAGTCTTCCTTTGACTTGACCGCTTATAGTTTTTAGCAAAAAGCTGGTCTTCATGGCCTCCACTTGGTGAGCTAGTATCACATCAAGTTTTGTCCTCTTGTGCCTCCTCAGAATACCTCCTCGCTCAACCTTCCTCGTTGCATGTATCGAGGACTGACTACCCATTCAGAGAAACCCAAGCTTGAACCGTTCTTTTTGCTTTCCTCTGAGTATCTTGAATCCTGATTGACTCCCTGTTCGAAGTAATATCTAAAAATCACAAGAGTTAGCCAAAATACCAAGATAAACACAATTAAAGCATTCTAGACCATTAAGCTCTATGTCCAATGTTTTCTCTGAGTAATGAGTCAATAGCAATTATATTGGGATAAATTTGACTAGAACTTTCCATATAAAAGGATACGGAGGTGTGCAAGTAGCTTCATGAGTGGTGTTCAAGGCAATGTGAATACTACTCACACACTCTCCTCGGCCTCATGTCCTGAGGGGTTCAGGTTCTTTGTCAAAATTTTCCCACTCCTTGTTCTTTTACCTCGGAGGGCTAGGTGCGAGGCCTACTCTTTCTTGGCCTAATGAGGGCATTACTTCCTCAAATTTCACCGAGAGTGTAGCCAAAGCTCCTTGAACCTGAGATCAAAGATTTCAAACACCCAATAATAGTAACCATAAACTAGCAAAGATTGTTCTTAAAATTCAAACAAGACTAAACTGACTTTAAACCAAATTAAAAGAAAAAGTTTTCAAAAATAAAGAATAGACATGGGATTCCCTTCCAAGTGGGCTTGTTTAGAGTCTCAAGCTCGACTCTTCATACACTTCTAGTATGGTTGTGCATAGGGAACCAGAGCTCCCTTCTTTGCATCATCGGCCTCATCTTCTAGTGTTCCCTCAATTTCAAAACATTGCCCATCGATTATAGGCTTTTTCCTGTCTTCCTTTAAATCAAACATCATTCTCATCCCTTCTCCGACCTTGAGTTTGATGGTCCTATTCCTTACATCGATCAAAGCTCCTACTGACGCCAAGAATGGTCGTCCCAATAGTAATGGATCAGCAGGTTCTTTATATATTTCTAGTACCACAAAGTCCATGGGAACCAACACACTGCCCACGCTTATCGTAATGTCCTCGAGCAGTCCCCTCGGCTTCCTTGTCGTTCTATCGGCGAGGACCAGGGAGATTTTGCAATCTTTGAAATTTGAATATCCCAGCTTTTGTGCAGTTGTCAGTGGAATTAAGCTGATGGATGCTCCAAGATCACATAGGAAATTAATGAATGTGAGGTGCCCTACTGCACAAGGAAGTGTGAAGCTTCCCGGATCACCCAATTTTTCCACTATAAACCTCTTCCTTTGGTGTGGAAGAATTGGTATAATGAGTGATCCAGAACTAGTCCCAATGGCCATGCACTCTTCTTCTCTTTCCTTTAGAGTGTCCTTCAAGAACTTCTTGTATTGTGGAATCAAAGCAAAAGCATCCAAGATAGGAATTTTTATTTTGATACCGCTCATTTTCTTTTCAAAGAGAACCTTCTGTTTTTCCGCTTGATTCTCTTTAGACGTGAGGGGAATGGTGCTTTGGCTTTTGTTGCAACTACTGGTGCAGCTCCTTCCTTCTCATTTAGGTTGGGAATATCTAGTGCTTCTCCTCGCTGCACAGGCAGGCGAGGGCTCTCTCCGATTTGTGCAGTATTTCCCATAGACAGATCATCATCTACCCCTCCTCGTGGCTCAAGCCTGCAAGGTGCGTCTCCAAGTTGTCTGCCTCCAGCTTTGGTCTTGGAGTGTTCTGCCCCCCCCCCAACTTGAATAACGCTGTCCTCAACATTTCCCATAGGTACCACAACTGATGGGAGTACCTTTCCCATCCTAAGAGTGATGGATTGAGCTGTATACTTCTTGGGATTTTGAACGGCCTTACCGGGTAGCTGACCCGGGGACTTTGTAGAAGATGAAGCATGAGCACTCTCCATATACTTTAACCTTGCATTTAGTGTTTCAAACATGCAATTCAAATCTCTATAAGTAGTGTCAATTCCCTGAACTTCTTAGTGATTTCCGTTTGATGAGCTGTTTGACTTTAAAGGATTTGTTGTAGCATACTCATCACATCCAGGGAATCCTCCTTGGATGGCTGAGGTTGCGTTGCAGCTGGTACCGGCTTGAGGCTCTGTTGCCATTGCACTTTTGGAATCCATGCTCTTTCCTTTGGTGGATATACCTAATCTTGAGGATTGGCTACGTTTGTACTCCGATAGCTTAGGTTTGGATTCTGCTTGTAGTTTACCCACGACTTGGATCCAATTTGGTTTTGAACAAAACAAATCTCCTCCAATTGCTCGTCTTCGTTCTCTTCAGCTACCTACTCTTCTACCAAGTTCACGTGTTTAGTGTGGACCATTAGCAATTTATCCAGCTTCTCATGAAGTTGCTTTAACTCCTTTCTTGTGGAGGTGTCGGAATCTAAGGTTCCCCTAACAGCTCGGTCATAGTCCTCGCCATACTGTCCATCAGCTAAGGCGAGGTTCTCAATCAATGCACATCCCTCGTTGATATCCTGCTGGAGAAAGCTCCCATGACTTGCGGTGTCCAAAAACATACGTATCCTCGGGAGAACTCCTCGGTAGAAGTTGTTGAGGATGGTATCTTCTCTGAAACCATGATGAGGGCACTGAGCTTGGTAAGTGTTGTACCAATCCCACTCCTCGACCAAAGACTCGCTGCTTTGCTGGACAAAGTTGGATATGCTGTTCCGAAGCTTTGCCGTTCGTGAGTTTGAAAAAAAATTGGTGAGAAACATGTGTTTACACTCCGGCCAAGTTGTGATTGACCGGCGGGAAGGTGTTTTTCCCACTGATGTGCTCTATCCCCTAGAGAGAAAGGAAAGAGCCTAAGCTTAAAGGCATCTTCACTCACCCCATTGATACGTGTGAGTGAGCATAATCTCTCGAACTCGTCAAGGTGGTCGAGGAGGTCCTCCGAGGGTAGACCATGGAAACTTGTTTCTCTGCACCATGGAGATGAGTCCACTCTTTATCTCAAAATTGTTATTCTGGATCACCGACGGCTGGATTCCATTCCGTATTGTGTGTGTACTCGGGGCGTCGCTTGCACCAATACAGCAACGGCGACGAGCTGGGTTCTGTGCTTGCTTACAGCGAGGGCGACGAGCTGGGTTCTATGCTTGCGCCTGGTGGGCGGCCTCATTAACCAATGGAGGAGTTCCATCCAATGTTTTTCCCGGTGTAGAATTATCCAGGTCTGGCTGTGGTTTCTGCATTGTACTGCACCTTCATCGGATCTCATGAGTGAGCTGATTGATATCGTCGGCGGGTGGTGGAAGGTGGTGAGAACCTTTCGACCGTGTGTGCATCAACCAAAGAAACTGAACTGATTACTCGCACAACTTGCAGGAGTTGAAACGAGGATGCTGATTCTGTCCCTGGCCGTGGTGTCAAATGGCGAGTGTACCTGCGAGGCCTGCAAAGACAGAAACAACAACTTGTCAATAAGGTGGAGGCTTGGTCCTTAGAGATCCAAGCTTAGTGAAACACAGACAAGTTTGAATAGTAATGACAATAAACCTAATCCTAAGACTACCAAATTATAAATTGGAACAAGCAAAAACTGATTTGGCAACAGCGCCAATTTGATAAAAAGGTTTTTAACCTCAGAGATCAAATCAGTGAAGCATGGTGGTGAGTAAATGGGATGTTGAACCAATACACAATAGTTACTTGTAATCAACCTATCACTACTAGTTCCTAGTCTAGGCAACCTATCAATCTGTCACAAAGATAGGCTATGTTTTCTAGTGAGCTTGCAATCTAGCCAATAGGACAAAATAAGCTACAGGACAAAATAGAAACAGAACTTAAATTCACAAAACAGAGAAATGATCAATGAACAGAGCAAGATGATAGCAATAAGTAAATCTAAGGTAAAAAGCATGAATCTAGAGGATAGGAGGTGACTGATCGGCGGTAAACTCGCTGATCCGACCTCGCCAAGCTATATAAGGCGATCCCTAGTCCGGGACAATCTTGATCAACCCATTCTCATGGTGAAGACGCCTTTCCAATCCGGCTGATCCATTATGGTGCTAGCCACGATCATGCAAAATCAGAAGTTTAAAGTTCAGCCCAATACATCTAATAGCTGATCCACAATACTAGATCTATCCTCGGTGGATCAAACCATCACTCACATGGCACTAGGTATTTGATTTCCTTAGCGCTAGCTTTAGGTTTCGGCTCAAATCAAATCTCTCTTGATCAGGGAGAGATCGGCCTTAAGCTCGGCCACGAGAAGAGATCGGATCAGATCATTGTTTGCAAGGCAAGTGGATCGGTGGTTTCACCTCCGATCTCCCTATCCTCGAGATCCACAAGTATCTACTCACTTCTCATGGGTTGAGAGTGGAGGATCAGAGGAGATCTCATTAGCATAAACATAAACAATAATAAAATAAAGAGCAGAAAGTAAAAGATGAAGATCAATCCAAAATCATTCCATTAAAACTTATGCATAATCATCAAAGTACCTTAACAAGCATAAAAGAAAGCAACAACAAAATAGAGAGAGTTTTTTTCGGCTAAAACCACATATAAAGTGATAAGATAGTGATTAAGGGGTATTTATAGGATCATTTGCATAACCCTAATGGTCAAACCGACCTAAGTCGGTCAACTAAAAATCTTGCCCTCGGAGTCCTTGCGCGATCTTGGGCACCGAGGAGTGGTTCTGATCTTCGCCCTCAGGAGTTGGGGCTGAGTGAATAGTCCGAGTGTAATGGATTTGTCTCTCCTCGCATCAGATAGGTTGAGGCTGGTGACTAAGGCGTCTTTTCCCGAGCGTTCCGAGCAGTCCTCGCATGCGATCAGCGAGGCATCGATTCGAGTTTGCATGACTTCTTTTTCCTAGCAGCTGATCCAATCATCCTTAGCTCCATTTTTAGCTCCTTTTCTGCTCCTTTTGCTCTTTTACCTAGATAAATTCCAAAACTCCGAAAGCAAATGCAAAAAGTGCAAAACTAACCTAAACGGACCTAAGTGTACAGAAAATCTAGCTAAACGGATGCAAAACAACCTAAAATAAGATTCTAAAACCATCAAAAATCACACATATCACACTTCTAAAAGCCCAAGAGGTAGGTTAGTCGATTTCACACTCATTGTTGGAAATTACAAGGTTCCAACCGATTTTACGGTTATTGAGATGGCTAAGGAAGGAGAGGGGCCCATTCTTTTGGGTCGACCATTCTTGAATACTGTTGGGGCAAGGATTGACTTTTCCAACCAGAGGGTGGTGCTTGAAAACGTTGATAAAGGAGTCTCATATCCCATTAAAATATAAGGAACCAGAGTATTGGATGAGGAATATGAGATCTATCATGAGCAAGCAGGACAATCGGCTGAATATGATGATGATAATATTCTTTTTGACATGCCCGATGAATACTTTGAAAATATCCTTCAAAATTTGTGTCTGAAAGTTTTTGCAGGAAGACTTGATCTTGAATCTCCTGGACCATACCCGGTGAAGGAATTGAAACATGATGGAACTGTAGTGTTGTTGGACACATCATGTGCTGAATTCCACAAGAAGGATGAACAACTCAATGAGTTCATCAATGATAAGATAAAATCCAAAGAGTGATCATTCTTCCCAAGGATGATTTAGCCAATTGCGTGATATTCCAGTCAAATTATTGACTTTAAACAAGCGCTGAGTGGGAGGTAACCCACTAATAGGTAATTTTTATTTTCATAGTTTTTCTGTTTCTGTTTGATTTTTGGTTTTTTTTTTTAGTTTATTTTAGGTGAGAAAAATTATACCAAGGGGCTCTGATTGATCGATCACCTCAATGATCGATCGATGAGTGATGCTTTCATGTGTACGCTCGACTATATGATCGATCTTCACATATGTTATCGATCGATCATCAAAGGCAATGATGATGCGCTCGATCTTGTGATCGACCTTAGATGCTATCGCACTGCTTCCTAAGAGCAGCATGTCTACCAATTTCACCATAGCGGCAACTTGTTCAAAACAATACTAACAAGTTTTAATTCAATATTCAAAGCTAGAGGATCGATCGATCAAAAATTAAAGAAGAGGAATGCTCGATCTTGTGATCGACTTGCAGAAGGGCGATCAATCGATCATCGAGGATCAGAAACATATGGGCGACCTATTGATCGAAATACACAGTCGTGATCGATCGATCAACATGCCACAAAAGGCACGATCAATCGTCAATGCCTCGATCGATTGATTAGCAGGCCAGGTAAGTCTTCTCACCAAGGTAATCCTCTTGACGCTCTTTGGAACCTTTTAGCTAATGGTGCTTTTCAGGAATGGGATTCCAAGCTCACATACATCCGACATCGTATGATTCGGATTGTTGCTAAGATGTTGGGATCGACTATTCTATGTAAGGAGATCAACCCTACCGCGACAAAGCCAGAGTTGGAGATCCTCTATTATTCTTTGTACCCTGCGAAACCGAACTTGTATGGTTCTGCACCTGCTCCTGATATTGGTCCTTGTAACATCAACTGGGGATACATGTTTGCGAAGTTTCTTCCCGAATGTCATTTCAGAGGCATTCCAGATCAGCCTCTCAACGAGACAATATGTAGTCTCTTGACCCCCATGTTTTCGTATTTGAAGTTGGATCTTCGTGAGACAGCGAAGAAACTTCGCAAACATGTATTGACCAACTTCACCTACCTCACCAAGCGGACAAAGTGGTGCTATTGCACTAGGGACATCGAGCCTTATCTTTGTTCCTTGCCTGCACCTACGATCACATCTCTCACTTGTAGGGAGAATGTATTCTTTGAGCCTCACATTATACATCCAGAGATCGCAGGGAGAGAGCAAGAGCAGCCTCAGCCTCACCAAAGAGATCCACAGAGGCGTTCATCGGTAGCAGCTCCAGCTTCTACATTGCCGCACCAACGTTGCTCAGACCCTCGAGCACATCATTCCACAGTATAGTGCAGAGTATGATATTCCTCCTTTCTCTGATGATTTCACTGATAGGGAGTACCGATGATGGCATTATGAGACAGAGCAGAGAAAGCATTCGATGATAAGACGACTTTGGGAGGCACTTAGGAGGATACCGGTCGCATTTTGCATGAGTGCACCTGCTGTGGATCAGCCAAAGAGTAGCACCAGAGCTGAAGCTCATCGAGTAGACGTTGCTAGACGTTGATTAGAGGCTCATTCTGAGGATACAAAGGAGCAACCACTCAAGCAGCGCCTTCCACATCGACATAGGAGAGCACCTGGAGACCGAGAGAGTCAGAGTCCTGAGTGATCGGTTTATCTCACCCTTTTGCTTTCTTTTATTTTTGATTTTTCTGTATCTTTTATGCGAAAATCGTGATCTCTTCTTGCTTGTTTACACACAGGGACGGTGTGAAGTAAGTCAAGGAGGGATATACTTGTAGTTCTTGTTTTCAGAGATTAACTCTTTCTATGTTATGTTCTTCAGCTTTTGAAACTTGTTGTCTAAGGAATTATGATTTTTAAGGATTGTTGCACACTTATGCTTAGGATCGTTGATATGCACTTGTTGGGAATCGATGACTATTGGAAAACCTAGAGACAAAGATTCTTCTCAATTACACATATCGATTTTCAGGTATTCAAAGAATCTATGCTGATTTCAACTTTAACCTGACTTAATTTTCTTGTCAAGGGGTTTGGTATGCATTGGATCGGATTCCTCTCTTCAGTCCTGAAAGACTTATCTATGTGAGTATGGTTCCCCTCTCTTAGATATTTGAATGTTTGCATCTGAAGTAACTGTAAAACAAAATTGAGGTAATACTAAACTTGGCCAATGACGAAAATTTTGTTCCAATTAAAACAATTTTGCCTTCATTATTTGAGTTGCTAAAGAACCGATCAGTTGAAAAAATAAAATGATACCCTAGGTAAGTAGGAAGATATTTGGTTGGGAAACCAATAAAAAAATAAAATGATACCCTAGGTAAGTAGAGAAAGATTGGTTGAGAAGCCGATAAAAATAATAAAATGATACCCTAAGTAAGTAGGGAAAAATCGGCTGCAAATGAATGGAATAAGAGGAAAGAAACCATAGGAAGATAGTCTTGAGTTCAGGTAAAGGCTGATGATGAGTCCATGTGTTCATTGATCAATACTCTCTTGATGAGACAACACTTAGATGATTAGGAAGTCAGTATGGTACATTTGGGTATTTTGATGTTGATTGTGGAGTCTAATTAGCAAGAAGCTAAGTCTAGGGGAAGTACAAGGTGATCTCGATACTAGGAGGTAAGTATTGACTGATTCATATAGAGTGTATTGTGCAATGTTTGATGACGAATGAGTCTCCTAAGAGAATCTTCTCGTTAGTCTTTTCTTTCTTTGCTTGAGGACAAACAAGAGGTTAAGTCTGGGGGAAATTGATATACCTCTATTTTTACTAGTTTTGAGCTCATTACTATGCCTACTTTTAGAGTTTCTGTCTGTATTTTTTGTCACTTTTTTAGGTAGAAAATGTAGGAACTTAGATTACTGGCATTGGAGTCTCATTTGGATGGTTTTGGAGTATTACATAAGTTTCAGAGAAAAGGCCTATGATCGATCGATCAACATCTTGAGCGATCGAGCAAGCCTTCTTGCTAGAACATCGCTTGACCTCACGATTGACCTAATGTATTGGAAGATCGATCACACAAGTACAAGATCGATTGATCAACTCTATGATCGATCGATCAACGATGAAGCAAATAGCTAATTTTCCTTTTTTCCACCTAAATCTTAGGACATATAAATACTTCTGTTTTCTATTTCTTTGAGAGACGACCATTATTCAGAGAGAACTTTTGAGTTATTTTGTATGCCAGAGAGAAAGAGAATTCAACATTGAGAAGAATCTCTAACCCTCTATTTCATATTTTTATGAAATTCATGTTTATTTCCATTATGTCTATGGTTTCTATTTTTATTATGTCGGAGTAGTTTACCAATCTTGTTTAGGGTTCCTAGGTATTTAGGAACCGTTGATTAAAGACAAATAGAATAGAATCTAATAAGAGTATTCTCCGTCTAATCTTGTGTTTAATACTTAGAATAGCCTGATCAACTAATCTATGAATTTAGGTTGTTAGCTCTCCAAAAGCTTGCTAAGAATCTGAACTAGGTTAGATAAGCAATCAATCCTTGACTGCGATAGCTGATGTTTATGTTAATTGTGGATAGTTGAACCTATTTGTTTAATGCATGTTCGAAATTTGGAACCAACAATAGTTAGGACCTCTGAATTATCGAGTAGAGTCTCGAGTACTACGAGAGTAGATTCGTTATTCTATTCAAGTTGAAAATTGAGCCTAAGTAATACTCTGAATAGTTTCCCTAGTTAGATTTCTACTTCCCGATGAATACCCTATGCCTGGTGTTTTTATTATATAGATTTAGATGGTTTAAAGTTGCTTATTTATCTCTTGAATTTCGATTAGTATAGCTTGAGAAATATAGTTGATGATCAAAAGTACAATGCTTGGTTCATTGACGATTCGATCCCTATAGTACTATACTTCATTGTTGTGCACTTGCCGTAGATTGCTTAGGGTTAAAACCTGATCACATCAAGCGCACACAAGCAGTGAAGACAAAGTGGATCGACCCCTAAAAGCAGGATCAATCGTGGAGGTGAAGTACCTAGAGTGTTTGGCAAATCTGGTGGTCATCAAAAAGAAGAACGACAAGTGAAGGGTATGTGCCGACTTCACAGACCTCAATAAGGCTTGTTCCAAAGACAGCTTCCCGCTCCCACACATCGATCAGCTCGTTGAAGCCACAGCCGGGAACGAGCTGCTATCCTTCATGGATACGTTCTCTGGGTATAACCAAATTCAAATTAGTTACGCCAATAGGGAGAAAACCGCCTTCATCATGGCCAGGAGGACATACTGCTACAAGGTGATGCCATTCGAGTGCAACTTACCAGCGACTCGTCAATAAGATATTCGCAGGACAGCTGGGACACACGATGTAGGTCTATATCGATGACATGTTAAATCCTTGTGGGCCAGAGATCATGTTGCGCACCTCCGTGAATGTTTTAGAATTCTGAATGAATATGGCATGAAGATCAACCCGACGAAATGTACCTTCAGGGTAGCATTAGGGGAATTTATGGGGTACATAGTCACCAGACGTGGCATCAAGGCAAACCCAAAACTAATCTCAGTAATCCTCAACTTACCATACCCAAAAAACATGCGCGAAGTCCAGCGACTAACGGGAAAAATAGACATGCTCAATCGTTTTATATCCCGCTCAACCGACAAATGCATGTCGTTCTATCAGCTCCTCTGTGTCAGTAAGTACTTTATATGTTATGAAAAATTCAAGGACGCATTCAAGCAGCTTAAAGTCTACATCTCGACAACACCAGTACTAGACAAGGTGGCTGAGGGGGAAACACTCTACCTCTATATCGCCATTTTGGCTTATGAAGTGAGTGGCATGCTCATCAAAGAAGAATGTGGCGAGAAAAACTAATCTTTTATACAAGGAAGGCCTTAGACGACGCAGAGTCCAGATACCTGTCAATTGAGAAGCTTGCTCTAGCAATCGTCACCTTGGCGCATAAACTGAGGCCCTATTTCCAGTCGCACACCGTAGTCGTGTTGTCAAACCACCCATCTGAATGATCCTTCATAGTCGGAGCCAATCCGGCCGACTAGCCAAGTGGGATGTTGAACGAGCGACTACGAAATAGAATACAAGGGAAGGATGGCAGCCAAGTCGAAGGTCCTAGCCAACTTCCTAATCAAACTGTTGCCAGAGATCGCCCATTCGGATGAGGCAGTGTCGATCACTTGTTCCCTGTATGTTGACGGCTTAGCCTCAAGACATGGAACAGACGTTGCAGTTTGCCTCGAATTTCTAAACAAAGAGATACTAGAACAATCTCTCAGTTTAGTATTCACAGCTTCGAACAACGTCGCCGAATATGTAGCCCTCATCACCGGGTTATGTTTAGCAAAAAGGACCTTGGGAGCAAAGTTCCTCAATGCTTATGTCGACTCACAACTCACCACGAATCAACACGCTCAAATCTACACAACAAAGAATGATTGGATGGACGCGTACCTTAAAGTCATGAAAGAGCTCGCAAAGGAGTTCAACCCATTCTCTTTAACCAAGATCCCGCGCAGTGATAACTCCTTTGTAGACACCCTTGTCGCGCTAGCCTCGACATCAGACCCGATGTAATGACAAGATATCCCAAACAAAAGTATTGATTTCTCGAGTATAAGTTTAAACAAGGGAGAGGCCGCAACTGATTCTTGCGCACCGATCAGCACAGATGTTGTACCAAACAAAGGTGCGGAAAAAGCCGGCCAGATGGATCCCCAGAAGGATTTGAGGATAGAAATTTCACTGTACATAACAAACGAAGCCATCCCAATAGACAGATGGGCAGCATAACGTCTACGAGCACGAGCATCACGATACTTACATATTGATGGACACCTTTTCTGCAAAACCACTAACAAGGTCATACTTAAAAGCATAGCCCTCTAACAAGTGTGGGAGGTCCTTCGGCAGATTCATGATGGGTTGTACGGGAACCACTCTGGTAGACAGTCTCTGGCTCAGATGGTCAAGAATTTGGATACTACTGGCCGACCTTGCAAATCAATTGCGACGCCCACGCTGCAAAGTATGAGCAATGCCAATGGCATGCACCCCTTATCTGTGTCCCGATAGAAGATCTCACCATTGGAGCTATGTTGTATCCATTTATGCGCTAGACCATGGACATAGTCATTCCATTTCCCCTATCGAGGCAGAAGTGTTTTCTCCTTGTCTTGACCAACTACTTTACCAAATGGGTAAAAGCAAAATCCTACGCAACGATCAAAGACAAAGACGTCAAGAAATTTGTATGGAGAAATATTATCTGCCGTCACGAGCTTCCCTATGAAATCATCACTGACAATGGCACCCAATTCATATAGGCGACATTTGAGGCATTCTACGGAAAGTGGCCATGATTAAACAAATCCACGCCTAGATACCCACAAGGGAATGGGCAGGCCAAAGAAACCAACACACAAATTATAAATGGCCTAAAAAGAGATTAGACGATAAAAAAGGCGCATGGGCGGACGAACTAAACAGAGTCCTATGGTCATACCAAACTACGTTGTGTAGATCAACAGGCAGAACACCCTTTTCATTATCTCACAGAGTCGAGGCAATGGTCCCTGTCAAACTCGCCGTGCTCAGTCTTTGAAGATTAAACGCTCTGCTGGACAAGGACACCAACACCAAAGCTATCGCAGGAGTATTAGCCGGTCTCAAGGAGTAAAGAGATTTGTCTTGCCTCCGAGTACAAAAATACCAACAGGAGGTAGCCAAACACTATAATGCAAAGGTCAAGGGCAGGTACTTCGAGGAAGGCGACCTCGTCCTAAGAAAGTTTTTTGAGAACACGGTAAATCAGAATGACGGGAAGCTCGGCGCCAATCGGGAAGACCCGAATATAATTTGCAGAGTAGTCCATCCTGGCATGGTCGAGTTAGCAACGACCGAGGGAGAAATAATCTCGTGAAGTTGGAACTTGATGAATTTAAAGCGCTACCACTATTAGCAAATGACCACTTCAACTCTTGCAACAAAGCCGTTGTCTAACTCTTATGAAAGAACGGTAAAACAATTGAACTACGACTGGCTTTATCCCCACAGGGTATGTAGGCAGTTTTCAGGTAAAGGTTTTAATATCATTTAAGTTTCAAAAAAAGGTAGTGACTAAGTTCCTCGTACCTTCAAGCCGGGTTCTTATTCGCATCTCTAAGCCGTGCTTGTCCACCCAACTCAAAAAGGGGGACTGGCTAATTTCCTCGCACCCTCAAGCCGAGTTCTTACTCACATCTCTAAGTTGTGCTTGTCCACACAAAAAAGAGAGGAGTGACTAAGTCCCTCGCGCCCTCAAGCCAAGTTCTTACTCACACCTCTAAGTCGTACTCGTTCATGCAATTCAAAAAAAAAGGAGTGACTAAGTCCCTCACACCCTCAAGTCGAGTTCTTACTCGCACTTCTAAACCTTGCTTGTCCATGCAACTCAAAAAAAAGGGAGTGGCTAAGTCCCTCGCACGCTGAAGCCAAGTTCTTACTCGCACCTCTAAGTTGTGCTCATTCACACAACTCAAAAAAAGAGGGAGTGGCTAAGTCCTTCGCACCCTCAAGCCGAGTTCTTACTTGTATCTCTAAGTCATGCTCGTCCATGCAACTCAAAAAAAGGGGAGAGTGGCTAAGTCCCTCAGACCCTCAACCCGAGTTCTTACTCGTATCTCTAAGTCGTGCTCGTCCACACAACTCAAAGAAAAATGGGGGAATGGTTATGTCTCCCGCACCCTCAAGTCGAGTTCATACTCCCATCTCTAAGCCGTGCTTATCCACATAACTTAAAAAAAATATCCAAGGCAAGAATCAAAGATAACAAGTCGTTGAAGCGTTAAGAATTGTCATTACATACACCAAAATGAACAGAAAAGCAAAAAAAATACATAAGGGAATCTACATAGCACCGCCGCTCTAATTATCTTTACCACTAGCTCCCACGGCACAGTCCTCAGCCAAAGGCGCCTCCTCCACTTAAGAAATTGGAGTTACCTTGCTCAGAAGAGTGGCAGAGTTCCCCGGAAACAAGGTCACGACATCTATATTGCCTGGCATGAGATCCTCCAAGTTTTGGGCTGCCATTTTGGCCTCCTAGTCAACCGGATCTTCTTGACCCTAGCGATAAGCCACTCAGGCACAACCACCCAGCATCCACCATCTTCTCTACTACGTCATCAGTGCTGACGACCTAACCCCACATTGTACTCGGATCCTAAATATTGTCTAGATTAAAGATAACCTGATGTATCTTGTCGAACCGCTCTCCTAGCATCATCCTCAACTCGGTGTGACTGCGTCGCTTCTCCTCCTCTAGACCAGCTAGAACCGCTTAATGACGCTCTATTTTCTTGCTCTTGCATACTATTGAGTTTCTCCCGCTGAGCAACCTCCTCTCGAGACTCGCCTTTAGCAGCACACATTAACGTGATGTAAACTTCCTGTTGAGAAAACTATTCTGAACACGCGCCTTCAATGGCACTCGTTATCCTGTTGTCAGCTTCCTTCTGGGAAAGCTGTCCAGAGCTAGCACCCTCAGCCGCCGTAGTCCTGGCTGGTTTGTCATCCGAGGCCAGCTGCATCGTGATCACAGGCAGCAAGGCATGCTCATCACCTGCACGCTCATTACCCATAGCATCAGACAACTCCTCGTTAGTTAACCCGGTCAAATTGACCACATCTTCTTCCATGCCCTGTGTCTCGACCTAAGACTCCTCGGGCTAGGTTTCCACCAGCGCGGGGGTGTTCCGTGCATGAGCTGCAGCAACTCGCTGGCCCTCACAAAGCAAGTTGGTGCTATACCTTGACAATGGCAGACGAATTTTAGCCATCCTCTTTGTGTCACTTGCACAACGAGCGTGCATTATAACAAAAAAATAATATAAAAAAGGGATTCTCGGTATACCTTGTATATTGGTAGGCTTGTACGTCGTGCGAAGATGACCTTCAATCTTTTTCCAAGGCAGAGGTAGAAGCCTTTTGATTTGTGCGAGCTTATTCTTGAACAACATGGATAAAATCCGCTGATAGCTAGCTGCAAAAACAAAGGCAAAAAGGGATTCAGTTAATGAACGATAACTATACACCAAAGCCGAGCAACCGTTTCACGCGGTAAGACTATAAGTTGGATTCCAAGTCCTGTAGACTAAAGGATGCTCGGGGTCGAAGATGGACGATGCATTGAGCTTCACGTAAAAATATTGCTCCTTTTACTTATGAAGCTTCGAAGAAAAACCAGAGATGAAGCTGCAACCCGACATTGCACTGACGGAGAAGGTCCCATCCTGATCCTTGTGATGGTTAATCTTGGTCACAAATTCGAAAAAGTGACATTTGGGATCGATACCAGCCGCGTAGGAAAGAAGAAGTAGGGCAAAAATATTTTGGATGCCCGAGTTATGCAGCTGCGATATGGCTATGTGGCACCAACCGCAATACACGACAAGTAGCCAGGAATCGAAAGCCACAATCTACAACACCTAAAGGCCTCTTCATAGAGACAAATATAACCCTTCGGAGGAGTCCAAGGCCTCTGATATGGTTTGAGCACCATCATAATCACTGAATTAGAGAACCCGCAATCCTAACATAGCTTCTCGAGGGAGTCATTCGTACATATCAACGCGGGATATTTTAGTCTATTGAGGCATGACCGAATCTTTTCCCTATCCTGCTCGTCAGTTTTCTCTTCCGCTAATGGCTTGTCGAAAAGAGCCCAAAAATCACTAACATCTGGCTGGTCACGACAGCGGACCCCCGAACCAGAAGCAGAAACCCAATTCATCTCCACCGGCCTCTTGTTCACTTTTCAACTAATCCTTGAAGCAACACCAAAACCACAATGACGAGCAATCCAAGCGTCATAAGTAGTAGAACCGATGTCGTGGGTGATAGACAAAGCCTCAAGAGAGTCAACCTTTGTCGATACTTCGATCGCATCCCCGCGAATCAAAACAGACTCAGAACCGGACTCACGAAGTATAACATTTTAGCAAACAAAGATATGATATCGACCACAAGTGTTCTAAAACCTAATTGAAAATCCAGTGCCAAAAGCAAAGCAAAGTTTGAGCAAAAACCAAAATCCCAAGCAAGATATTCGAGAGAATAACGAGTAGTGGAGAGAGAAGTACATGTTGAAGACTTGGAAGTGATTAAGAAAAGAGTAGAAATAAAAGGCATTTAATTCAAAAAGGGAGAATTCGAATCGGTGAGAGTCGAAATGGGGCCCATCACCTCTTGTATCTGCAGAATCGCTATCACACGTTGCGGAAGTGCAATCAGTCCCACACACTAATCAATGGATGACACGTGGAGACCATCACGCGTTCATGCAGAGATGAAGCATCCCCAACAAGCAGCTTGAAAAACTAAATCATCATTACGCATCATGAACGAGGCCACTCCAAGGTCGCCATGTGTAAATGGAAGCTGAAGCCATAAATGCAGAATAAACGACTCTGTTTTGTGTCCTTCAATGCTCGAGGGCGACAAACTTTGGGGTGGGTCTACTGTTGGAGGTGAGCCTCACTCTGATTTCGGCCCATATGGTTTCAACATGCCCACTTAACACTTGGACACACGAGCCATTCATCATAGGTATCAAGCACGTCCTCGGTATGTCTTATCATTGCGAGACGTGGAGATATAATGGTGATCAACCCTTGGACGCGAAAGTCCTACTCGTTGTCGGCATGTCAGAGAGTATTTAATGAACCGATATGATATTATCTATTTATTACCAAGGATAAGCCGTGCAACAAACATTAAATGCTCATAGGAAGCCGTGTAGCAAACATTAAATGCTGACAAAAACCTATGTAGCAAATATGAAATGCTGACAAGATGCCCAGCCAATCGAGAACTTGGAAAATCTGCCTTGGAGGAACTACGAACTAGTGGCACGCCCACACACTGCAAGTCATCATGACATTCCTGACGGGAAAATGGAAATGTTCGAAGGATTCACCTATGAATATATCATTCCACCATGCCGAGCACGTCATGAAATATAAAAAACTCTCTTTATGCAAAAAATTTGTTCATTTTATTTGTCATCAAAAAACTGAGTATCCGACCTTTCATTATAATACAATTCGATCACAGTTAATAAAACTAAGTGCTAATTCCATCACAAACACTCTGGAATCGTCGTAAGTTATTTCCTAATTTGAGAGTTTCTGATGATTTCAGAGAAGAACTAACAACGGTCGTGTTCTATGTGGAAGATCTTATCCACACAAAAGCACCTCAGTCATTTATTCTTATTATTTCTCTTTTTCTTTCTCTTTTTTTTTGGCATGTTCTTGTATCAATAATTAAATATGATGCTCAATTCTAATTGCTTTGGATCTTGGATGAAGCTTTTTTTGGTCAACATATGTTAAAATTGACAAGCCTATTAGCCAAATTTTTACATAATGTAAGCAGTAAGACTTGATCCCTAAATGTACACATACAATCTTGGATGAAGCCTTACCTTAAACATTTAAAATGGATATTTAGTATATAAATAATTTTTAACTTATCTTTACAAGTTTTCAAATAACTAATTTTATAACGATTTATTTATGTAAAACAAATACACTAGGAAAATCTAAATTGGTTCCTAAAACGGAAATTTACAGCACTATATAATTTATGAAATATGAAATACTAAAACGGATAAGATTCAAAACAAAACTAAATAAATGTATGGAAATTTGGTTTAAAATTGAATAAACCTGAAATCTGGAATGATTCAAACCGAAACCAAATCAAAATATATACGGTCTAAAGATATTTCCAAAAAAACTTTTTTATGAAGTTTTTGGTCTTATCTCCAATTACTTCAAAAATTTATTTTGTAAACTTTACTATTGATCACAAATTAATTTAAACTATACATTTTTTATAATTAGCTATAAAATATACATATGTATATATATATATATATATATTAAAATACTTAATTAATAGAACATACATATATATATATATATATTTTATATCAATTCTTTTTATATTTAAACGTATATATATGTATATGAAATATCAATATTATATGTATATATATTTTGAAATATCAAAAGTATATATATATATATATATATATGTGTGTGTGTGTGAGAGTGTGGGGGGGGGATTTAACTGATAAATATAAAACTTAAGTACTTTTTTAATGTATAATTGTAGGAACTAAAATTCAAATTAAAAAGAAGAAACTTCAAATTTAAAGTTTTGCATAGTGAAATTTCAAATGTAGAATGTCACTATTCAACACTTCAAAATTTGAAATTAAACACAAATTTTAGGTGATTTTAATTTTTTTTTTGAAAACCACCTTTTGTTAAAATAATGACTTTTAAATCACTTCTCAAATCATGTGTTATCGAATTTGAAATTTCTATAAAATCAGTTAAAATTATAAAAATCACCTGTTATTTAATCAATAATTTCTCAAAATCATATCGTTATTCAAACTTAACAAATCTTATTTAAGAAAACTACTCAACTTGATTTTAGCAAATTTGGAATACCTTTTTAGTTCTAAAATTATCTCTCAAATTTCATCCATTTAGGTGTGACTTAAAAACAAAACATCTCCACTAATCCCTCAATGTCAATTCATTCACACTATTTCTTACAAACAAAAAAAGAATCACAAGGAAAATGAATAATAAAACAAACAAAAAATCATCTTCACCTTGTATGTGAATCATTCACTAGGTATGGTGGTTTCATTATTTTCACATACTGCAGTTTTGCTCTTAGAGTTTAAAAGAAAACTCATGTATCACACATAACACCCAAATGACATGGTGCATGCACAACCAAACAATAATCACGGCCAAACTCATACCGACGTGGAAAATTGACCGATTTTATTGTCATGATTTACTTCTCGGGAAGTTCAGCTATATATGGGTAATATTACTATATTCATCGTTTGATCAAGGTTTTAATCATGATTGCTAGTTTTTGAGATTCATGCACTGAAACTTAGTTGAATTGCTCATCGACCATACACGAGAAATTATCATGGTGGTATTGTTGATAAGATAATAATATTTGCTAATTTTTGAGATACCAAATATTGAATCTGTATTAATACAAATCTCCTAAAATCTTAATATTATTGATTTTACAAAAAATTGAAATATACTTAAGACACTCCAAATATCCTGAAAACCTAGTTAAATCTCTCCACGCCTATTAAAATAAAAATCTTATCAAATACTTTAAAATTTTAGTTTGAATATACCCGCTTTAGAGTTTATTTTGGAGGAATCAAAACTTCATATTTGAAGTTATGAAGTTCCTTTTAGAGATGCTCATACGGTTATATTGCATATAACTTTTCTTTTCGTAGGATTGAGTTGTATGTTTTTACTTGGAGCGTAATCTTACAATTTGTGGTAATTTCGAGGTTTTTTTCACAAAACCCTATTTTTTAAATCGGAAAACCAAAAAAACGAACCAAAATCCAAAATGAATACGCCTAGTTTTTAGTGTATTAAGTTTTTTTTAATGAATATTATTCTTCTTAAACTTTAATATGGTAGTGCTTTTCGGGTATCTGTTCAATTCAGATATGTTTTTTTCAGGTATTGGACTCTAGGTTGCAATTGATTTAATTTAGTTGGATTCGGTTTGGGTTGGGGTATTATTATCTAAAATTTTATAAATATTCAAAATCAATGAAAATTTAATAGAAAAAATCTAAAAACCTCAAATTTAATTAAAAAATATCGGGTATCCATTTGGTTCGGATTTGATTTTTTGGGTACATGAATTTAGAACTCAGTCAGATTTTTTGTCAGATTCGATTATGTTTGGTTCTTAATTTGGGTTTGAATTTCAATCTCAGGTAATATGCTCATGCTTCTCATATGATTAATGGAGATAAAGTTGTAAAAATCTTCTGAAAAAGTTTGTTTTCTTGAAAATCAAGATGTATATTATAAATGTGGTGTATGTAGAAGAGTGTAATTGGTTGTATATCGTAATGTTGAACCCACTGCAAGTATGAAGGCTTCCTCTTAATGGAGATTATTTTTGACATTTTTAACACTTGTAAACTTTCATAGTATGATGGCTTTAAAAATTGACACTCACCATTATCATGTGATATTCGGATTATGACTTTGTAAACCGATTCAATCTTGCTGAAGATTGCGTTGATGCTATAACAGAGTATGTCTGAGATGTACTTCCAAATAATAATACATCTCTTTCATTGTGTTATGCAGTGCAAAAGTTAGTTTCAGGTTTAGGTTTTCCTTATCATATCATTGATGCATGCGTAAATAATTATATGTTAAAGTGGAAAAGAAAATGAAGTGCTACAAAAATGAAAGTTTTATCGTGAAGCAAGATATAAAGAAAGCAGTGGAAGACATATATTCCATTTAAAAGAATATGATGTCAAGCAATTGTTGACCGGTTGAAGAGGTTGTTTCAAACGGAGAGGATAACAACTGCAAAGAGGTGGCATGCAGAACATAACCAGAAAGGCGACCTAACTCACCCTTAGAATGTTTTAGCTTGGAAGCATTTCCAATCACTTTATTGAAGTTTTTCTGCTAAGTCTCAGAATGTGTACATGAGTTTGTCTATAGATGGATTCAACCCATTTGGTAAACATGGCCGTCAATATTCGTTATGCCCATTTATAAAGACCCCATATAATTTGCCACTAACATTGTGTATGAAGCGGAAGTATTTTGTCTTAACTATTTTAGTTCCTCGCTTAGATACGTCCTCCTGATATTTTTCTACCTTTGATACATAAGTTGAAATTAGTATGAACATATGGCTTTGAAGCTTATGATATTTCCAAAAATGAAAATTTCTTGATGAAGGGAGTTTTGATGTGGACGACTAGTGATTTCCCAGTTATGGAATGTTATCATGATGGACTGCTCATGGACAGCTTGCTTGTCCCTATTTTCAGGATGAAACAAATGCTTTTTAGTTAAAGATAGGAGAAAAACGGTATGATTTGACTATCACAGAAGGCACCTTCCACCTAACCATCTATATCGAGTGAGTCCAACTATGTTAAATAAGAATAAGAGAGTGTTCAAAGATCCACCTCACATTCCATATGGGAACCACATATTAATGCAATTGGGTGATTTTGGAGTAGAGAAATTTGTTGTTTTTGGTAGCAATCAAGATTCAAAGGTTAACAGATACATTGTTAACCACAATTAACATAAGAAAAATATATTTCGAGAATTTTATTATGTGAAGGGTCATATTCTTAGATATTTTCTTGATTAGATGCATACTGAGAAGAATATTTTCAATATATGATGAACACATTTTTTAATGTACCCAGGAAGTCAAATGACACTGTAAAATCTTGAATGCATTTTTTTGATATTTGTAGCTGGAAAAGAACTACATTTAATAAGCAATAGGAAATGAGCATTGCCTACATAGGTTAAGGTGATCAAGCAAAGTCTAAGTTTTTCAGATGGATAATGTGGAGTGTTGAATTTCCTTATGGGTATGCTTCAAACCTAAGGAACTTAGTTGATATCTTCAAAGAGAAATTTATCAGGATAAAGAGTCACGACTATCACATAATAATGCATCGCCTTCTTCCATTTGCTTTTGCTCATCTACTTCCACATAATGTACATGGTAGGAACTTGTAAATAAGATGTTTGCTTTTTTGTTAAAACTAATCAAATTAATGACAATTGTGTGTTTACTCATTATGTACGGCGTCATTTGTTTTAGATTTAGCATGCGTACATTATCTATTGAAGAGCTTAGACATCTTCAACAAGTGATTCCGGTGATACTATGTAACTTGAAAAAATTATGCATCCTTCATTTTCGATTTAATAGAACCTTTCTTAATCCATCTTTCATATGAAGCACTACTGGGGTCTTGTGAATTATTGATGAATATATTCTTTAGAGCATAACATATTTCATCTGAAGAAAAAGGTAAAAAGCTTATGTAAATTGGAAGGATCTATAGTCATACAAAGTATAAATGAGGAGTGGTCTAATTTATGTGGGATTCACATACTATTAGAGGTACGTACTAAAAGTTGTAGGCCAGGTATACACGATGATTATGGTTTGAAATCAATTCATCATGTTTACGTACATAAGATATTTAGTCCAAATGGGAGGCTTAGTGGGAAATCAACTTACAGAAGATTGTTCAACAACTAACAAATTCATTTGCATACTTATATACTATCTAGATGTGCAGACGTAACACTGTATGAGAGGTACTAATGGAGAGCATTTTTTTGTGGACTACATACAAGATGTTGAAGTATTTATATTATTATATTAATGTTTTGAGTTTACAATATATACATGCAAAAATTAGAGATCCAATTGACTTATCAGAAGTCCAACTTATGGATGACAACAAATAGAGTTTTATTTTTGGTTGAAATTTTATGCAAGAGTTTAGTAAAATAACAGTCCCCATTTTTAGGTGTTATTTATAATACTAAATTATGTTCTAGAAAATCATGACTTCCAACAGAGAAGTCTTTGTTTCTACCTGGATTTTTGAACTTATCTTTGGTCCAACAGCACTTGCAAAATCCTTTCAAACGTATTTACTTGGGGATATGTGCTATGTGTCAAGAAAGAGGGAAACACAATCCTTGATGTGCGTGATTTTTGATAGTTTTAGAGTCGTATTTTAGGTCACTTTGCATCCGTTTATGTATATTTTCTGTGCACTTAGGTCCGTTTAGGTTAGTTTTGCACTTTTTGCATTTGCATTTGGAGTTTTAGAGTTTATCTAGGTAAAGGAGCAAAAAGGAGCAGAAAAGTATAAAACTGGAGCTAAGGATAAATGGAGCAGCTGCTAGAATGTCTAATAGCAAAAAGGATTGCACACCCTCTGATCGCTACCTCACAGACCGCATGGCGAGGAATACCAAGTACACTTAACAAAGGCCGCTTTGGTGACTTACCTCAGTCTATCTGCTGCGAGGAAAGACCAAGATCCATCTCTCTTCACAACAAATAACATACTCGGAGCCACAACTCAGTCTAGAACCTCGAGGACAAAGATAAGAAGCAGTCCTCGGTGTCCAAGCTCGTGCAAGGACTCTGAAGACAGATTCACAGACTACTTGATTGACCGAATTAGGTCGGTTTGACCATTAGAGTTTTGAAAGTAACCTTATAAATACCCCTTAATGACACTTTTATCATATTATCTAATATTTTAGCCACAAAACTCTCTCTATTTTTTATTGTTGTTTCCTTTATGCTTGTTTAAAGTACTCTTTGATTATGCTTTATAATTGAATGAATTAAGTTTGCCTTGATCTTCTTCTTTTTTCTTGCAAATTTCATTACGCTTTTAATTATGCAATCTAGATCTTCTTCAATCCTCAGCTCTCACAGAATGAGGTGCGAGTAGATCTCTTTGGATCTTGAGGATGGGGAGATCGGAGGTGAATCCGTTGATTCCACCACCTAGCTATCCGATCTAAACTTCGATCTCTTTAAGTAAGGCTAAGCTTAATGCTGATCTCTGCCTGATCAAAAGAGATCTGATTATGGCCGTGGCCGAAGGCTAACACTAATGGGAACGGAGACCATGTGCCTTGCTAGTGATGGCTTGATCCGCCGAAGAGAGATCTAGCATGTGGATCGACCATTAGATGAGTTGGGCTTTGCTTTATGCGTCCGGTTCGGCTTGATCACAGTGAGAGTTGGAATGGATCAGCCGATCCGGATAGAGATCTTCACCGCGAGAGCGGGCTGGTCTAGCCAATATCCCGGTCTAGAGATCGCCCAAAGAATCCGGCGAGTGGGATCGGCGAGTTTGTCGCCAATCAACATCCCTATCCTCTAGATCTTTACTCTTTGAATAGCTTAAACCCTATTTTGCATTTCTTGCTCTGTTATTTGATCATTTCTTTGTTTTAGCATTTTGAACCCTGTTCTGTTTTTGTCATCTAGTGTATTTTGTCCTATTTGCTAGTTTGCGAGATTAAAATATTGTTAGATCTATCATTGTGACAGGATGTTAGATTGACTTGAACTAAGATCTAGTATTAGATAGGTTGTTTGCAAGCAATCCTGAGTATTTGGTTTGACAATCCCACAATACTTACCACTACTCTCAATGATATGATAATAGTACCGTAAAAAGTCTTTTATCAAATTGGCGTTGTTTCCAAATCGGTTTTTGCTTGTTCCAATTTATAGTTTACTAGTCTTAGGATCAAGTTGCGTGTTACTGATTACATCACTTGTCAGTATTTCACACGGCTTGGATATATAAGGACCAAGCTTCAATCATATTGACAAGTCGGTGTTTCTGTCCTTGCAGGCCTCGCAGGTTAACCTCGACCTTTAGGACCGAGGACAAACACAGAACCTTTAACCTCGCATTAAATCCTGCGAGTTAAGCAAGTAGTCCGTACAAGTTTGTCGATTGATGCAACCGCGATCGAAGGGCTCTCACAACCTTCAGCCACTCATCGACATCATCAACCTTATTCCTCGTGAGATCAGACTCCTGTGCACGAGAATGCAGCAACTGCAGCCTGATCTGGACAATACAACACCAGGAACGACGATGGATGGAAAACCACCGTTACCCAATGAGGCCGCCCACCAAGCACGGACACACACTCCGGACACACAAGCACGATGCCCCGAGCATTCATACTCAACAGAATGGGATCCAACTGTCGGCAATCCAGAACAACAACTTTGAGATCAAAAGTGGACTGATCTCAATGGTCTAGAACAATAAGTTCCACGGCTTACCCTCGGAGGACCCCCTTGACCATCTTGACGAGTTCGAGAGGTTATGTACATTTACTCGCATCAATAGAGTTAGTGAAGACGTGCTGAAGCTAAGGTTCTTTCCTTTTTCCCTTGGAGATAGAGCACATCAATGGGAGAAACACCTTTCCACCGAATCCATAACGACTTGGCCGGACTACAAGGGCCTATTCCTCACCAAGGTTTTCTCAAATTCAAGGACGGCAAAGCTCCGGAACAATATCTCCAACTTTATGCAACAGAGCACCGAGTCTCTAGCCGAGGCATGGGACAGATACAAGTCATACCACTCCCAATGTCCTCACAGTTTCCTAGAGGACACCATCCTCAACAACTTCTACCAAGGACTACACCTGAGGATCCGTATGCTCCTTGAAACTGCAAGTTACGAAAGCTTTTTGCAACAAGAGATCGATGAGGGTAGAGCATTGATAGAGAACCTCGCTCTGGCTGATGGTTAGTATGGCGAAGAGTACGACCAAGCTGTAAGGGGTACTTCTGATTTTGACACGTCCGCACGCAAAGAGTTGAAAGAACTCCACAAGAAGTTAGACAAGCTGCTGATGGTCCATACCAAGCAAGTAAATCTTGTGGACAAGGAGATGGTACAGGAAGGAGAGGATGAATAAGTTGAAGAAATTTTTTTTGTCCAAAATCAAGGTGGATCAAAACCGTGGATTAACTACAAACAAAACCCAAACTTGAGTTATTGAAGCATGAATATAGCCAATCCGCAAGACCAAGTCTATCCATCGAAGCAAAGGGCATGGATCCCGAAGGAGCAATGGCAACAAAGCCTCAAACCGGTACCAGCTGCATCCTAACCTCCGACCGCACAAGAAGGTCCACTGGACGTGATGAATATGCTCTAACAAATCTTACAAAGCCAAACCGCTCACCAAACGGAAATCACTAAGAAGTTGGAGAGGTACATAGTCGCATTGACACCAGCTATAATGTTCTCAATTGCAAATTTGAGACTATAAATGCGAGATTGAAGTATGTGGACAGCAATCAAGCATTGTCATTGACAAAAATCACGGACCAACTACCCGGGAAAACCGTCCAAAACCCAAAGGAGTATACAGCACAATCCATCACTCTTTGTACCGATAAAGTACTTCCACCAATTGTTAAACCGAAGGATCACGCTGAGGACAGCGTTAGTCAACAAGGGGGGACAGAACAAGTCAAAGTAGAAGCCGCTCAAGAACAACTCGGGGATACACCTCGTAGGCCACAACCGCGAGGAGAAGCTAATTGTAGTTCGATTGCTGAAAAAACTGCTAAACTCAAAGAGATCCCTTGCACGCCTGTGCAGCGAGGAGAAGAGTCAGACGGTCCCAACCAGAACACAAAAGAGGAGTTGCACCTGTGGTAGCTACCAGAGCTAAGACACCTTTCCCTTCAAGATTAAAAAAAAATCAGCTTGAGAAGCAAAGGGTCCTTTTTGACAAACAAATGAGCGGTATTGAGTTGAAAATCCCCATCTTGGATGCTTTTGCTTTAATCCCTCAATACAAAAAGTTTTTGAAGGATACTCTCAAGGAAAGGGAAGAAGGATGCATGGCCATTGAGACCAGATCATCCGGATCACTCTAAATACCAGTTTTGTCACACTAAAGGAAAAGGCTCATTGCGGAAAAATTAGATGACTCGGGGAGCTTCACACTTCCATGTGCTGTAGAGCATTTAACGTTCATCAAAGTTTGTATGATCTTAGGGCTTCTATCAGCCTAATTCCACTGATCACTGCTTAGAATTTAGGGTACTCGAACTTCAAGGATTGCAAGATATCATTGGTCCTTGCGGACTGAACAACCAGGAAGCCGAGGGATCTGCTCAAGGATGTACCTGTTAGTATTGGCAGCGTTCTAGTTCCAACAGACCTTGTGGTATTGGAAATGGATGAAGAGCCCACGGATCCATTGCTTTTGGGTAGACCATTCTTGGCGTTAGGAGCATTGATTGACGTAAGGAACAGAATTATTGAGTTAAAGGTTGGCGAAGGTATTGGAATGATTTTCGGTCTGAAAGAAGGAAGAAAGAAGCCTACTATCAACGGACAATGTTTTGATCTTCCCCAATCCTCAGCTCTCACAATATGAGGTGCGAGAACTTCGATCTCTTCTAGTAAGGCTAAGCTTAATGCTGATCTCTCCCTGATCAAGAGAGATTTGATTTGGGCCATGATCAAAGGTTAGCGCTAACGGGAATGGAGACCATGTGCCTTGCTAGTGATGGCTTGATCTGCCGAATAGTGATCTAGCATGTGGATCGGCTATTAGACGAGTTGGGCTTTGCTTTATGCGTCCAGTTCGGCTTGATCACGGCAAGAGTCGTATGGATCAGCTGATCTAGCCAATATCCCAGTCTAGAGATCGCCCAAAGAATCCGGCGAGTGGGATCGGCGAGTTTGTTGCTTAAACCCTATTTCTCATTTCTTGCTCTGTTATTTAATCATTTCTCTGTTTTAGCATTTTGAATTTTGTTCTATTTTTTGTCATCTAGTGTATTTTTTCCTATTTGCTAATTTGCGAGCTTAAAATATTGTTAGATCTATCATTGTGACAGGATGTTAGATTGACTTGAACTAGGATCTAGTATTAGATAGGTTGTTTGCAAGCAATCCTGAGTATTTGGTTCGACAATCCCACAATACTTACCACTACTCTCAATAATTTGATAATAGTACTGTAAAAAAGTCTTTTATCAATCCTAACAACAAATGATGGTATGTGCCTCAACCAGTGATATTTTGTACCATGGCATTATCAATGAGATATTAGAAGGACAATACCCTAGGATGCTTAATCTTCGAACCATTTTTTTTAATTATGATTGGTATGATGCATTTACCAGGTTCTGTCATGATGCGTTTGGTGTGACGACAGTCCATATGGATAAAAATCTGTAAAAATATGATCCATTTAGTTTAGCAGCCCAAGCTGATCAAGTTTATTATATCAAATTCCAGAAATTGGAGACAGAACTAATCCTTTAATCATAGCTGCTGCAATAACTCCTTAATGATTGTCTATTATTAATGTGGTGTTAATTTCAAGCATTAGAAACTGATCCCCTAATTTAAAAATTTGTTATTTTACTGTGTACTTCTTAATAGTTGTTAATAGTTTTACTATTCTCATGTGTTTTACTTTCTATTATAAATACATTCATTCAATTGTCATGAAATGTGTACCAATTCACTAGGAATTTATATGATAATTAAATCTTATTGTTATAATATATGTTTTAGGATAAAACTGTTCGAATTTGATTCTGGTTTTCCGTAATTATACCTACTCAGATTTAATCGATTTGTATTCCATGTTTTTAATGTGATAAAAATTTGACGTTTACAATCCAATAATTTGTTGTTGCATTAGCTTGATTTGAGTTATGTAATTTATTTTATTTAGATTGGCTCGTAGTTTTTAAAATTGTACATGTTATTGGTTTGAAGCTACTGCGGTAAATTCCTCCAATTTAAGGCTGAGATTAACAACTTAGGTAGATCTACACCACAACTGATACTCACATCTAATAAAGGGATTCAACGATTTGATCCTAGCGAAAATAAAATGCTCAACAAACTGCTTGAGCAAGACGGTGCCTTCCTAAACTGAATCCGGATCATTTAGATGGAGTAATATGGTATGATTTAAACAATTGTCAACTTCTACTCAATATCATCATTGGGACTAGGTTGACAATTGAATATGACATTATAAAGTTGATTTTAAACATTCTCTACATACTGCTACGATGGCTTACCCCCGATATTCCTAACTCTCGACAACCAAGAAAGGAATGTGGTTTTGGACTTTCGCTGTAAGTTTTTTATATGATTCTTAACACTAATTACTATTTAACCATGAAAATTTTTCATGGTATGTTTTGTCAATTTTTTTTAGCAAGACTTCACATGGAAGAAGGAGCATACACCCAGGGTTTGCAAGGAGTTTCATCATGTAGTTGATATTGCATTCTCAAAGCATGAGTGTGAACAAAAGAGGAAATGTAAAATAGGAAAATGTTTGCCAAAAGACTTGGACTGAGATGTTTAAAGGATCTCAAGAAGTACTGGCCATTGCCAAAGACATCCACCGACGTACTCAATCACAGAACCAACATACTACTTGTAACAGAAAGGGGATGAATGTCCACAATCACGTGTCAAAAAACTTCAAAAGAAGGGAAAAAGAACTAGTAAGTCCCTAATTTCTCCCATAACATGTATTTGTATAGACATTTTTCTTTGAAATGTGTGTCTAGGCAAAGCAACCCGACGGCTAACATCCTGATTTTCTCATACTCATGGAGGACACCCACACCAACAAGAAGACAAAAAACATGCAACATAAGCTTATTGCGGAGGTCATAGAGAAGCTTAAGAAGAAGAAGCATGATAGGCTAACGCAGTTATCACATGTTGACACAAGAGGTAGCACGAGCACTGAAGTCATTGATCGTAGTAAGGATGAAATCAATATGATGATACTTTAGGTAAGAAAAATGTCATACATCTTTTAAATTTCTTTTGAATATTATGTAGTAAATATTAAATAATGTTTAACTTTTTTAAGGAGAAACTCAGTAGCTGTGGCCGATACTTTTGGTTTAGGCAATCTTGCAATCAGAACTCAAACTTCAACAACTCCTCCTTCCATGGTTCCTCCAGTGGTTGTTGTAGCTCTTAAGGGATGGAGGACACAAAAAAACACTAAGATTTCAGGGAAGAACATGATTGCAACACTACTGAAAAAGCAACAGCGATTCCAAGACATAATGCAGAAGGTAGCCCCAACATTTTCAAGAATTTATTTAAAATAGGATTTGGCTTTTTCTTTGATTTGGTTTTTTCTTGTAGTTATATCTTATGATAACTAGGATGTACCAAATGAATTTATGCAAAAGAGATAGGTGAATATGTATAGTAGTCCAATAAGATCATCTAATTAGAAATATGTCCCAACAAGTTGAAAATTAGAATTATAATTTTTGAAAGTCATTATATACTCTTTTTCTTTTTATAAAGAAAAATGTTATTACTAAACTTTCATTAATAAATTATTCCACATCTCTAAAGATAAACCTATAAGAGTACTTACAATGGCATATTGAATAAAATTATTCAATGTCTTAACTCATAGAATAAGGTGTTTAACAACATGTAAAATATGACATGCATTCAACCATGTTAAAAAGATTCAACATGTTGAATCAAGAGATAAGAGAAAAAATTAGATTATGTGGCATGATTTAATTTGATACAAAATCTAACTATAACTTTATAAATATAATGATATATGTTTTGTATAATGACATGGAAGAGAGAGAAAATTAAATTTAATATTGATACATAAGTTTTCACTATCAATTATTCATATGCAATATCATGTCATTGGAGTACATAAGATGTCAATCCAATCAGGTGCAATTTTTAGTAATCAAGATATGATCAAACCAACCTAATTTAAGATAATTAGATATAATTATTTTCTATCAATCTAAATGACAAAATAAAAAAGTAGACAACAGAAAGAAATAACAATGGACCATATAGAACAAAAATCACAAAACTATGAGATAAACAAAGGAGTTGCATAAAAACAAAGTAGTAAACAGAAAACATGGTAATAGAAATCAATAAGAAATAAGACCCTTGAGGAGTAGGAATAATGGATCAATGGTTTAATTAGGTCTATTGGGATACTTAGCAAAGGCAACAAGTTTACTAATTATTGAATTCATTTTCATGGCACACAATCTCAAAAAACCTTTTGACAAACCTCATCATCATAGGCATTCCATAACCTATCATGCATTAATAAACAACTCATTATAGGCGATAAACATCCTAAACATTCAATACATTGAGTTAGGAATGAAAATCTTTCAAATGAATCAGTTAGACAATTTATCAAACACCTCTTGGGTGCTAAAACGTCTAAGATCATATTACAAATGATCAGAATAAAATAAGAATTAATAACATTAAATCAGAAGAGACCTAGACTAATTTAACCTTAGGCAACCTAGAAAACATAAGATCCACTTTAATCTAACATCCTCCCTCAAGAATCCTAAGTAATCTACTTAGATATCATTGATAACATAAAAAAAATCAATAAGCTGAATAAAATACATGATCAGAGAGAAATAAAAAAGATTAAAAAGAACATAGAAATTTCATAAAAACAAATGAAGAAAAAGGTTCAGATATGGATTTACAAAAGATAAAATATTATAGTCGTTCGTTTACAAAAGAGGCAATAAAACATAGACAAATGATTTTGATAACATAAGAGGTGTATTTATATCCTCATTAATCTCATCCTAAAAAGTCAAACTATTAAAGTCAACAAAAATCTTTGGGAGCATCTAATGTGTATCGAGCTGGTTGGTCGGGCTAGAAAAGAATAAGTGATATGGTCATCAACTCAACCATTACGATCAAGCTAGTACCTCTAGTTGGATTAACTTGGCCTTGATGGTTAAGTGGTGAGACCGATTTGAATCCATGTGCCCAAGTCTTTGCTTCCATGCTCCAAAATGCATCCTGTTGCCAAGTCCTTCTACATCCTTCCCCCTCTGCCCCAGAATAGTATCCAAAGCATAAAATAACAACTCCAAATACAAAATGTATGCAATGCAAATGAAAACCATGCAAAATAGAACTAAAGGACTCTAAAGATGCAAACACAATGGGAATACATACAAAATGGACACTGAAAGACTCCTAAACTAGTTAAACTGCACACATATAAACTCCCCTGAACTTACTCTTTGCTTGCAATCAAGCAAACAAATAAAACCAAGGAAGAAAGAAAGGTTGAACATGAGGACTCAAAACCAAACCAAGTTGATCTAAATGTAAACTCAATATCATAGTTGCTAATTTTGAGATGCAAATTAAGCAAGCCTTACTTAAAAACTTTAGTCATACTAATCACAATTTAGTCCAACATCAGCCTCAAACCTACATATGCATTCACATTAACCATCCCTTTTGACATTTATTAATTCAGAACCATGAATCAATCTATGCATTTTTAAGAACTTTTTTGTCAAGGGGCAAGGTTAATCAAATCAGAATGGGATCACTCAAGTATGAAGTGAGCTTTGTAGAATGGTAAAGGTGAGAGCTAATGGATGCATACAAAGATAAGATTCTATCTACCCAAACACCAAAAAATCAAACTCAACCTATCAATGTCTACCCAAGAAACCCATCCTAAGCTACTTTTTCCATTCAAGGCTAATTTTCTGCCAATGAGACTTTTTAGAATCAACTTCATAAGCTTCTTTTCATTCTGAGTCTAAGGAGAGGGTTCTATTCTTTTGGTGACATCTAGCGGATTAGGACTCATATACAACTTAGAAGTAATCTAGACACTTGTCTATTTTCACTTTGATTGAGCTCAGAACCTTTTCATACTTTGATTTTCCCCAAAACCTTTACTAGAATACTAATTCATTTGTAGACCTTTCTCCCCTTAGAACTCTTTACCCTTTTCTTTCTTTCATTCCCTTCCTAGTGTTTTCTTTCCCAGTGCACCAATCACAAGCATCCCTATACTTAAAAAT